>BMAO01015628.1:0-93628 GCA_019973975.1 Trichonephila clavata
ATTATTATATTACATTAAATTTTATTTATATATTTATTTTGTATTTTCAAAAGTCAAATAGTTACAAATAGTTTTATAATATATAAAATTTATTACAATTTATTAATTTAATTATTTTATAACTAATGTTATAAAATAACATGTATTTATATATATCTTATATTATATATCATTAATTTAATTATTTTATAATTATATACAATATTTAATAAGCCTCTTTTAAATAAATTTATTTAATTGTAAAATTAATTAAATGAATTGGGGAAATAGAACCCTTTCAATCCACGTGGTACGTTACTACCTATGCTACTACATCACTGGTGCTAATTAAAACTTAATTGTATAAAAGCTAAGTATGAATTTCTGAGGTTATTTCCTGAGAATTTACTGCTCATTTGCCGCTATTACGTTGAGGGCTGAACACCTTAAAGGAGTACTACTATTACACAAAGTCTGGTCCCCAAATGAATTTCCTTAGTCATGTCCTCCCTTTGAAAGGTTATTTTACTTGACCTTTATGAAATGCTCAAATGAGTTTCTAAACTAATTTTTCACTTTTCTTACTAATGAAATGCCTCTGAGGTTATAAAATGTTTTCATTCATTTTCATCTACCCTACTTCTTTCCAAGCACTACTGCCGGTTACCGGCCAAGGCTGTCTCAGTCAATTTACAACATCTTAATCTATCCGATGCTATATTCTTCCATCGGTTAATTCCCAAGTCCTTCAACTACTTTTCCACTTTATTCATCCTCCTTGTTCTTCGCTCATCTACCCTTTCTCTCTCCTCAAAAATATCGATTATTAACAATGCATTGTTTTCTTAATTGAAATTAGCTCAACTTCAGCAAAAGATCGTTACTTTTTTAATTAATTGATCTGGACATTTTTAGTTCATTTATCATTGACTTTTGACTAGTTTTATTCCCTACATATAAGATACGATGATATTTTTTAGGATATTACAACTCTGTAATATAACTCTGTCACTTGCACGTTTTTGTATTTTACTAAAAAAAGTTTTTAAGTGTTAGTAAAAGGGCAAATGCATAACTCCTTATAAAATGAAAAGGAAATTTCTGGTTGTAGATAGATATAAATTCTATTAACATGCCTTAAGTAATTGAGAAAAATTTTTAAATTCTCCATTTCTTATAAAGTGGATGCCTTCATTCCATTCTTTTGATGTCTATCCATCATCTAGGACTATAGATGATGGATAGACATCAAAAGAATGGAATGCTTCGAAATTCGATGTTAATCAAAAAGAGTCAAACACTCAAAACCGTGAATTCACATTCTAAAGTTAAATTAAATAATTAAAAGTCGAAATATGTTCAAAATAATTGTTATCATAACTGTAATACATTTCGATTTATTAAATATCTGCTTACTTAGCACTTCGAAGCAACACTAGGGTTATTGATAGGAACAATTCAGGAAAACCAAGACCACCAAGAAAGGTTCAAAACTATTAGGCTTATCCGCCTACAGAATTACCATTAGAGAATTAAAAATTTAATATATTTACAAAAATGAAAATTCCTCTTTCTTCAGGAACAAGATCGACAGGAAAAGTAGCGGTGGGATCTTGCAATTTCGAGCTAAGTTTGTGGGGGCTTATGCCTGTATTTAAGTTCATGCACTGGTGTACAAATCGTAAACAACAGTTTTTTTTTTTGCCAAAATTCCGCGAGAAATAATCTGAGAGACATAAAATTTCAGAAATGAGAGATATCATTTAGTACTTAAACAATGACGAAAACATTGTTGCACAAAAATGAATGCAATGCATATAGTATGAAAAAAAACAAAGAAAGGCTTAAATTAATGTCATTGTTGTAAGAGCGTGGGGTGTTCTATAAATATATCAATTGTTATAGTTTCTAACTTCTATTCCGAAATGCTGAGTTAGTGTAAAAATGTAGAACAAAGTACCCTACGCTTTTACCACAATGACATTAATTTTCTAGTTTATCATTTTATTCTTATATTAAGAATTATTTTCTTACTTTTTAGTTCGATTCAGTATAAAAGCCTTTTTTTTTTAGTTTTTTTTTAAAACTATAATTTATTTTCTTGTATCTTTGGCAGCAAAAGTATTGCATGAATACATATTTAAATAGGGTTACATTATTTTTAATATATCTTTCCAAAGTAATCTCTCATTCATTATAAATTTCATTTCTCTTCATTATTAATATTTAGAGGCGATAAATTAATTTTTCTCCATGTTTACTGTTTTCTCATAATTATACCGAAAATCTAAGCCAAAATGGTGTACAACTTCTTTAATTCAATCTTATCACATTATTTTCACCATTTTTGGAAAATCTTTATCTATTATCTTCAAGGAAAAAATACTTATCTTTTATCTGGTCAGTTATTTTCAGTTTGTAGTTTGCTAGGCTCACTAAAACTATTTAATAATTCAGTGCACCTACCCCCTAAATGCCGTTTTTTAATGCAAAATGAAGCAATTATTTTTTTATTTTATATTTCAGCCAGATATGATAGAAAAACTGATAATAGAAGATTCTACACCCAGGAATTTTATTTCTGGTGGGGGTAAATATATGTCATTAGTCATGAATATGGCGTATGAAGTTGAAAAGATAATGCCAACAGGTGTAGACAGGAAAACAGCCAATGATTTTTTTGTTGATATGGCGTTACAATTTAAGTCTGAAGTAAGTATCTAGCATCCATACCATTTTGAATATTAATACCTCTTAGGAATTTCATTATTTTTATAAAAATTAATTGTGTATTTGTATTAAATCAAATGATTCACATGTGCAATACATAAGCTCTTACATGATTGACCTGCGGTTTATGGGCAATATCTGCGATGCTTGAGTTAAAAATTGAGGTATTATCAAATTTCGCGCAGATCTTGATTAGACCAGCTTTCTGTTTATAATGGCACAAAGTCACTCACATTTCCCTAGTCGTACCATAAATTCTGATACAATTATAAAGGAGTTCAAATAGGCAACTTTGTAGTCAAATTTAAATATTTTCAGTCTTAATTTGGGTTTAAATTTAACATGATGCACTTTTCATTCAAATTGATCCCCGTTTGACTTAAACCACTTAACAGTCGCATGATTTTGAAGAAAACGGTCCAATAAAAGTACCTACTTTTTTATTCAAGGAAATTATATAAAACTGAGTGAAAATTTAAGATATGTATTTATTTTTAATTTTTGGGTAAAACTTTAGCTTGAAATACAGAAAATCAATTTTTTAAGAAAAGCCAACATTTAGGGTTATTATGACTGAATGTTGGTTTTCCAGCAAATTGTAGATAGTAAAAAAAAACATGTTTTAATCATTAAAGGAAAATTTTTTGCACAAACACTTTTGTAATTTTTTCTTGTGAGATAAACTTCAAACCATGAGAAGCAAAGGCCAACATCACAGGTAATATAGTACAAATCCATCATCACTGCTCTCATAATCACTAACCAAACTTTTAAAACAATCGGTTATTTCAAAATCACTCGCAGATCCATTTATACTTAAAGTAGAATCCGATTCAAACTTCCTGACTTCCATAATGTATACAATTTTAATATATATATATATATATATATAATCACAGAATGCACAACCCACGTGTATTCACGAAGAGCGGAACTAAGTAACTGAGCTTAAGATTACAAAATATATCGCTAATATATATATTTAATTAAGCTAACATCTAGTTTAAAGTATAAAATATATATCTCTAAACATGTTACTAGTAATCTGGTAATAAATAAGCTTGATTCCGAGCATGAGAAATAAATAGTTTTAATCTATTTAGCGCGTTACTTTTGAACACTCAAGCCCGAAAATATCATGGGCACGAGAAAAATTGGGGGAAATTTCCCCCCGTGATTTTGACGGGAGCAAGATCTAAAATTGGGATGTCGATTTCGGCTCATCTCTGCCACCAATAGTGACCACGATTTATTTTCGAGTGGATGTAAATCCTGATGGCTCGAAGGCCAATATTCGAGTTCTAATAATTCCGGCACATTCTCTTTCAACCACTTCTGGTTAATATTCGCCTTATGAGCAGCACCAGGTTTCTGTTGATAAAACCAGTCGTTTCCATTGAACAGGTTCATGTTCAGGGCTTCAGTATAGGTCGTAATAGAATGTCTTGTTTTTGCTGTGGTTTCTTACCCGCGAAAGATCTGACATATGTCAGATCAGCTCCAGAAAGTTGCTGACCATTAAAAAAACCTATAATAATAAGGCGATCGGATGTTAGGTTCCCCTTAAGAAAGTCCGATACATCCCAGAATGTGATCTAGTGAACCTGGATGATCACAGCACTTTTTACAAGTAGAGTGGATCTTTTTAACACTGTCACGGGAAAGGCATTTCAGATTTGTTAGTCTAGCCAGAGCAGTCTGGAATCCACGGTCACATTTGATTTCCAGCAAAGAGCCAGGGGATGCTCCTGATTAACTTTACCGTAGTTTTCCTCCCTTACTCGCAAAAATGAATTTCTGAGACGCCTTCGTACTTGACACACTACCAAACCATTACAGAAGAATACCGGATGATGAGCTATTTTTCTTCTCTTTAGCTTCTTGAACATTCCTTGTGTATACACGATCATTCTGGCGGTTGAAAGATTCTTATATATATATATAAGCATCTATATTTTCTCTTTGGTAAGCAGACTTCATCTGTGACCGCTATAAACGTGCTTCCCCTGCAGTACGTTTGCTTTAAGGTACCTTTGGAGCTTTAGTTATTTTGTAAGAAAACGGCCAGTTATTCTTCTATTACCTCTTAGTCTGAAGTATTCGTTTACAATATGGCATATTGTTTTTATATACATTCATCTATTTAGCAAGAAAGATCTTCTTTCGACAAATATGTAGACGAATTATTTCTTGACCAGAGCCGCTTTTACACCACGAGTGGAGGTCCGTTTCAAATACAGTCTATAATGCTGTTGGTCTCGGACGATCTCTTAATTTTGGTAAAATGAGGAATATTTTGATATCTAAATATTTAAGAGCCTTAAAATTTTCCATCGGGCTCTTACTTTTTTATGTGCACTTCTATTCAAAGTATTAAAGCTTTGGCTGATTTAGAACAATAGTTTGAAAGACTACTATTTTTTGAAAAATATTACAGATATCCAATGACGAAATTTAAAATCGTCTGCTACGTTTGAGTCAGCGGGTGATCTCAAAGTTTTATATCAGAACAACTGGCACAACTATGCATTTTAAAAACAGCTTTGCAAATTTAATTTAACTTAGAAATAAAAGCAGTGGAAATTTGCTATTTTTATCTTTTCTTCTCTTTTGAATAGTTCATTGATATCCATTCGAACAAAACTAGTGAACTTGGAGTTTTAAAAATACCTTAATTTAGGAAAATAAAACTACAGTGTTTTCTACCATTTTCTAATTACAGTGGGTATAACAATTACGTATAGTTGAGAATATTATTCTACTCTCTATTGATTTAAAATCATTAACACTCAGAGTGGTCCTTACTTATCTCTCTTTAGAATGCAAGCAAATTGCAAAGACAGTAGAAATCGTAGAGGGCGGGTCCTGATCAGCGATTGATGGACGCTGATGTTCAAGTAGAGCATTAACAATTACATAAAATAGCTGTAAATATAGCTATAGTACAATAAATAGTGGTGGAGGGACTAATCCCCATTTGGTCTAGTGAAACTAGACCAGATCCATGAACCCATAAATCTACGCAAAGTCTAAGAACATCAGGGGGGAAGCAACAGATAGTAAATGGGGTAATAATTTGACAGCTTCTGTTGGTCCGAAAACCTGGAACACTTTGGCAAAATGTTAGCATCATAGGTAGAAGACTAACTTCGCTACTTCACCTGCAGACCTTAGCTGAGCATAGTGAAACGGCCTTCACACCTTGGGTGACCCTGGCAGGAAATTACTCTCCCGATGTACATTGCCCGTTCCGCCCACGAACACCCCTTCGCTGGCTAAAAAGCACACTTTCGGGCAGCTGCAGGACTTGAGGGGACAATAAATAGTACTTTTAAAGTTCTTATAGAAGCTATATAATGTCCAGGTCTTTTTTAGTTTAAAAGGTTATATTGGTATAGTCATTCTTAAGCAATTTGAGCATACAGTAGAACGTCGTTTATCCAAATGTGTATTATCCGGAGGGTCAAATAGGCGAACCAAAGTCCGGATACGTTTTGGAACAGTGCAATGCACAACATTGTTTCCTGTGAGACCAAAAGTGACGAGAAAACCCAAGGTGAGAGATATTTGGGGAATTTCACAGTTATGTGATTTGGTAAGCATCTGCTCAAACTATTAGGTCAGTTTGTTTAAAAATGAGAGGGTATATACGTGCTCTTTTGTTGAGCTTTGTTGATGTAGAAACCTGGATGGCATGAGATGCAGAAGACTGTGGATTTCAAATGCTAAACGGTGACGAGATTGTGACTTCCATGCAAGAAGAATCTGACCCTGTCGACGATGAAACGGATGAAGACGAGGACAACAACAACGGAAGTAGCAAATGCTGACGCGTTTTTTCTGCGTTAGAGACAGCTATGGAGTGGTACCAACAATGATCAGAGTGCTGTCCTACTCAACTACTGCTGCTGAAGAGAATCAGAGACCTTGCAGTGAAAAAACGAAGGTGTACAATGGTACAGCGAAAAATAACTGATTATTTTCCACAATCAAGGTAAAATTGCAACATTTTGCACCTATTTGGCTTTTTATTCAAGCACGTTTCCCGCATGTGATGATTTTCAATATTTGTAGTGTCCAGTATCATATACTGCATGGATCGCATTCGGTTTTCGGTTATCGGAACAATCGCGTATCCGAACGGTGTCCGGTCCCAATTGATTCGGATAAAAGACGTTCTACTGTATATATATATATATATATACGTTCATGTACAGATATATCATTAATGAATACTCCGATAAGCATTTTAAAATCATATATTCATGACCACCTTTCCATATTTCTCTTAACAAGTGAAATTTCTCAGACATCTTAAAAGGAATTAAATATGACTATATAACTAATTAATCTGCATAACAGCTATGCCCTTGTGCTGTTGAAAGTGTCCATCAGATGATGCTATTTATAACACAAAAATAGGATTTGTATATGTGTAAGGTCATGGCAATGAGCAATGATGATGGGTGGATGCAATTAATAACTACTTGAAAGGTTGGACATCCGTAACAATTCAATCAGCTTAAATTGATTAGTGATTTAATGTTTGCTTCTTACGAAATGAATGTATTACAGAGATTTGAAGAATTTTAGGAATATTTGATGTATGTATTTCGGGGCAATTTATCTTTTTTAATTATAAGTTTTTGTTTTGTAGAGAGAGGGGCGACATTGTTTCTTTTTGTCCGGGGCAGCAAAACTGCTAGAGCCGGCCCTGATGGTATAAGCTCAAAGCAAAAACAGAAAAAAAAGATGCTATGAAGTAGAGTATATTTGCTAATGTTTGCTTGTCCAAAGCGAGATTCTTAAATCCAAGTGAATGAGGTGATAGAGCACGGGAATTTTACGATAATGATTCAAAATATTTTAAAACATGTTTTATGACATTTTTCCTAAACATTTGTCACACGTATTTCTATACTTAGTTTCTCAGTTTCTAAAAATGCTTTCATTTTCTTCATACATTGTATTATAATCTGTTTAGTTATTCATTTTCAATATTTTACATTACTTTGGTTCTTTAAAGTTGAAGTTATCTGAAGAAACTATAAGAAACTACGATCCAGATCTCCTGCCAGTAAAATGGAAAGGTGATACATACGCAATAACAATAAACATCCCAGCAGTAGCAAAGGCTCTACTGAACGACAAATTGCAACAAAATCTTTCCGGTACATACAAAGGAGAAGTATTGCTTATCTACGGTGGTAAATCTCAGTTCAAGGTGTAAGTATTTATGTCTATGTGTGTGTTTTTTCCCATTACCTGTTTTTTTTTCTTTGGGACTCTAGGTAGACTCCTTGTGTGCCAACAAGTATGACACAAGGCTTACAAACGTAAGTCAATACTCAATCAATAGTGGTAGGAAGTTTTAAGTACAGGGATACAAGCACAAATGGGAATCAAAAGGTAAAAAGAAACAAGTAGGGATGCAAATACAATAAACACAGAACAAAATACAAGATTGCTCACATGCAAAAACGGAGACATTCAGTAATTAAAATTATACAATGGTGAAGTTTTGGAAGCACATGTGTGATCAGAAGAAGGTTTTCAAAATACAAATGCATAAAAAGCATACATACACACAAATACTTAAGAATATACACACAGACATATATATATACTCACTTGCAAAAAAAAACAGAGAGAGAGAGAGAGATACATACATACACAGTAAATGTTAGCAAACACACAAAAAATAATAACAAAATAATAAAAAAAATTTAAATTAACAATCTAAACAATACGAGAAAAAAATGCTTTTAATATATGCACAAAACGATGTAAAAGAAGACTTGCTCTGAACAAAGGCAGACAAAGGAGGAGGCCACGCTATATTGTTCTTTTGTAGGCAATTCATGAGAGTACGTCTTTTGGAAGAGAATTTAGCACAAGCAAATATTAGATGCTTGACATCCTGGACTATGTCACTGGAGCAAGAACACTGGTCAGTAGACGACAAATTGAAGCGTTTCAAATAGGCTTTAAAGTTTCCATGCCCATTTAAAAACTGGGTAAGTATAAAATTAGGATGAAAGTGATTAGCCTTTAAACGACTCTGAATAGAAGGAAAAAATTCCTTGGTGAAGAGCGCGTTATTTGATATTTGGTATAAATTATTCCAATCGGAAATAATTTTTTCCTTAAAAGTATTTTTACAATATGATTTTGGAATGCTCATAGGAATCAAATTGCTTAATTTTGTAGCTTCTTTTGCAAGCCAGTCAGCACGTTCATTGCCAAAGATTCCCGTATGACCTCGAACAAAAGAAAAGAAAACTTTTACACCTCTGCTTCAAAGAAAATTGAGATCAATTTGCGTTTTAACAATCAGTTGATTTTGAGAATCAGTGTTATTTAAGTCATATAAAGATGAGAGAGAATCGCTTCAAATTAAGAAATCCGATGAAGGGTTTTCATTATTATACAGATCCAAGAGACTGCTTGAGCTATGCAAAGTAATTCAGCCTGAAACACACTACATTCATCTCTTATTCAAAATTGACGAGTTTGAATTTCAATAAAATCTTGGAAGATAACAAATGCAAGACCAACCTTATTGTTGATTTCGCTACCATCTGTAAAGCAGACAACAGGAAAGTTGTCTTCAATATTTTTACGGTAATTAACAACATTAAGAGGAAATCGTTCAGAAGGATGAGGGAGATCAGAAAATCGCAGGGAACCATCTAAACTCTTATTGGAACAGTTCTTCGTTGCAATCTTGAATTCATTATTTCTGATTATAAAGATGTCAATAGGTGGAAAGCCCGAAATAGCAAACACAGCATCATAGGATATCGTTCGATACCCAGAAATAAATCGGAAAAGTATTCTTCGTTGAATTTTTCGCAAGAGCCGACAATTTATTTTCTTCTTCAAGGCAGATCCCCATATTCGTGAACCATAACAGATAAATGGAACAATGCCTTGTTTATAAATGAGGGATGAGACATTGGACTTGATCCCAAAGCTATTTCTGGCAATCTTCTTTAAAACACTATTTGAAATTATGGTTACTAAAAAGCCCGAACTGAATCATATGCTCGAGTCGGATCGGTGGTTTAAAGGTAACTAGGGATTACAATATCGGAACAAAAGTTCAATACCGGTTTTCGGTATTTTTTAGATCTTAATACCGGGATACCGGTTTTAATACCTTCCCCCCGGTAGTACAAGTTTTAGGAAAAGAAAGAAATACGGTGTTTCTTTGTTTTATTTGCCAGTTTTACAGAAAAGTGTAAATATCACAAAAAGTTCATTCATAATTTTTAAATTATAACAGTAAATAAAGAATCGCAAAAAATAAAGGAACATCTTATTTATTAAGATCATAAAAAATAAAAGAACATCTTATTTATTTAAATCACAAAAAATTAAGAAACATCTTATTTATTTAAATCACAAAAAAATAAAGGAACATCTTATTTGTTTAAATCACAAAAAAGTGTAAATATCACTATTCAGCTAGCAGTAGAAGTACATATTTTTGGAATGTTATCTTGAAAAATACAAAGATCAATGGTACTGTCATTACTCTTGGAACATATAATTTGGTCCAAAAGTTATCAGCTGTTGAAAACGATCTTTCAGCAGCTAAGCTAGTTGGTAGCTCTGTTAACACACAATGCGCGATATATTTTTTCCAAGTATTTACCTCTAAATCTCTCTCTCTCTCTCTCTCTCATCTTTTTTCAAATACATCGATTTCAAGTCAAATGGTTTTGGATATAGCTGATTTTATTGTATTTTGGTTTGTTGAAATCTTTTTAGTTATCGCAAATTCTAATTTTCGTTCAAGAGACAATTCCTTTTCACTATCGACATTAGTGTCATCATCAACTTCGATAACTGTACCGAATTCTTCTGAATGTGGATAGATTTGTGGGTAAAAAATTTTAAGAAAATTTACTGTAAACGTGATCAAATTTGATTTGGTGTTAGTCTCTTTTCTTCTTTTTCATTTTTAAAATCATTATAATTATGTAAATACCGAAAGACTTTTTCTATTTAGGTGTGCCTTTCTTCTGCGCGATTTTTCTATGTAATAAAAATTCTTCATATAGTGATGTGCGCTGTTCTTTTAGTGACTGCAACATGAAATTTATTGTTGCAACTTTTTTTCTCACAAATGCGAATATCATACTATAAATCTTGGGCGTGTACAACATCACTCTGAGCTATAATAGGTTAGTTTTGGCCCACCTCCTTTGATGATTCATATATTTTATCACTTTCTTGATTGTACGATGCAGCTATATATTTACAGTCTAATTAATTCCGCCCGTTAGGGTGACATGAAAACAAAAACGTATACTATTTTGCAATTTTGGCGATCCCTGATCATATAGTGGAGACAATTAAAAAAGTTCTAGTCAACACCGAAAAATAACGGTATTTAAACTTGTGAATACCATCATTACAAAATTGTACAAATGGCTCAAATTACCGGCATTCGGTATCCCGATATACCGTATTGCAATCCCTAGAAGTAATGTTCCCTCCTCGTAAATCTAAGGCTGCGGGTTCGATACCGCTGGATTGGATAGAGTTTTTGGATACGAAAATCGTATCCAAATCACATTCTTATAAATTCTTCCAAAATTTCATGTAATTGCATTTATTTTCAGATAATATTTTACGACTGTTAGAGAAAAATAATAATACATTGTGTAACAGTATATACGTCAAATTAATAATATATTTTGCTCTTATTTTAACAGAGGATCGGATCCCTTGTTCCTAAAGCATTTTCCTAAGCTGAAGAAAATCGAATTTGAAGATGCTGGACATTTCATCCATAATTCTTATCCTCAGCAATTTATTCAAGAGGTGGTATATTTCATAA
The DNA here is from genome assembly GCA_019973975.1 of Trichonephila clavata. NCBI lineage: Eukaryota > Metazoa > Arthropoda > Arachnida > Araneae > Nephilidae > Trichonephila > Trichonephila clavata. Next base: position 11,561 of record BMAO01015628.1, read on the forward strand.
ATCACGGTACTCCCTGTCAAGCCAAATATTGAAGGAAGAAGAAGGATTTAGAGATTATACATATATATATTTAGATTTATAGCTTGAATGTTTTTAATACTAATGTTTTGTATATTATCTGACAAATATATTAAAAAAATAAATATATTGTTTTAATATTGTTTTTCTATTACTAAAATACAGTTATAACAAATACAAATGCACAATGCAAATGTACAAAAATGTTTATTAAAGCACATTGCCGCAAAACTATTTATTCAATAAATAATATTTTCTTTTTTAATATGAATTCAACCCTTCATTTTTAAGTTTGGAACTTATGTATGCTATTATATAAAGTTAACTCCAAGAAATGAACAGGCCAATTAAGCTATAACACAATGTGTTACCTGACAAATCAACATGGATTGATTAAATGTGACTTAAATTTAACTTTGCTGTTTAGCTTTCGATTACTCTCCACTAGTAACTTTCGGATCATAATGATTATAAAATGGAAAACTATTTTAAACATTTGTGTTGCCAAAAAAAAAAAAAAAAAACCAAAAAAAAATATTTGTACAAATAATTAAGAATCCTTTTGTCATAATATAATAATATATATATGTCAGGTCTGGAAAGTTTAGCTTCAAAATTAAGTAAATAATAAATAGAAATAGAGCGAACTCTTTAGTATCGAGTAGGGATTTCAGGGTAAATAAGACTACTTAAGGTAGAGTGAGCGCTGACGTAGAGAGAGAGAGCGTAAGCGGAAAGAATAGCTGGTGATTCCTCGCAGCAATATTGTATTTTTTCCCACTCGGTTGTGCGCCAAAGGGCCACCATGTTGAAGAATAATAAAGAAGTTAGTTTAGAGATGATGCTCTCCTCATTTTACCAGCGGGTTATATATATATATATATATATATATATATATATATTTTGTAGAGAAAATTTGATATTATATATATATATATATATCAGAAATATACACAAAATAGTTATAAGCCTAAGATAACTATAGTCATAATAGTATAAAGTCTAGCCACATAAATACTAATGCAAACTCCTGGCCTTAGGAACCAGGATTCAGGATTGCAGGTTTAAACAAAGTTTTGTGGCCACCCAACCTTCACCTGTATTTGCCAATACTCTGGGCCATAGGGAATACATACATACATATATATGTATGTGTATATATAAAGTCCTTATAGCATACGGAGCTGCTGACTACAATGTACGAGCCGCACAGTGGTAGTACGCCCAAAATGATCCCAGTAAGCAAACCTTAGCCATGCCTTCTTTGCACGCTTGCACCAGATATTGTCCGACAGCGGATTCTTCATCGTGGACACACGGGAACATGAGTGAAGAGTGAGAAAGGCAAACAATGAAGAGACTGAGCTGGATTTGACACAGAAAAATACTGGTACCAATGCGCGAGCTTTTGACAGTTTTGTTGGGATATCTCATATGACCGTCGGGTGGATACTGCATACTAACGACGTGCACTCCTGTCCCCCGACATGCACCCCTATTGTTTCTTTAGTGTTTTTTTTTTTGCTTAAATATTCTTTTTTCTGTACTAAGTACAAAAACATGTTTTCCAATCTTATTCATGTCCCGTTTTTTATGTGTGTTTTGGATCGTCACTATTGCGCCAGGAAAGCGTTTCGCAACCATGCATTCCTATGTGATTTCCCATCCGCTAGGTGTACTCTATCTGTACTGATAATTCGTATTGATACACATTGTACACTGGTGTCCAAAAGTTAAGCATAATTGATAATTACGTGAATAAAGATGCAACTGTGAATCAGAATGGTGGGAAACGTGATATGCGAGTGTAAAATGGTTATAAAATAAAGAATAAAATCAAAAGAATGATAATAATTAATTTTACTATCCAAAGTAGCAGTTTGAAAAAAAACTGAGCATAGCAAGGATTCACAATTTAAAGAAAAGAATGAAAGAAAGCATTAAATAAAATACCGATGCTGCAGTTTAATAAGGCCTGCGGTCCCCTCTGACAGCCAGGCACGCTGCACAGCGATTTACCATACTTGCTATGAGATGATAAATGAGTTGTGGGCTCAAACGGTTCCAAACTTCTTGCACAGCTCTCTTCAGTTCTGTAACAGAACTTGGTGGGTACGAAAGAGCTGCAATTTGCCTCCTGAGTAGATCCCATACATGCTCGATAAGATTTAAATCAGGGGAGTTCGCAGGCCACGACATGCGCTGAATGTTTTCCGTTTCAAGGAAGTCATCAATCAGTACCGCTCGGTGACATGGCGCATTATCATCAATGAATATGAAATCAGGACCGACAGCACCTCGAAACAAGCGAATATAAGGCTCAAGAAATTCGTCTCTGTATCTTTGAACAGTCACAGACCACGTGTCAAAGAAATGGAGGTCTGTGCGGCCGTCCATCATGATGCCTGCCCATACCATTAATCCCCTTGATGGAAAATGATGTTTTTCCGTTATGTTTCTTGGTTCAAAACATGTTCCATGTTCTCTCCACATCGTTACCAGCCAAGAATCACTACTCAGACTAAACCGGGACTCGTCACCGAACATCACATTGGCCCACTCTCCCCACTCCAATGTTGATGTTTCAAACTCCAGTTCAAACGAGCACGTTTATGCGCAGACGTGAGGGGAATGCAAACTGCTGGTCTTCTGGCATACAGGCCAGCATGATTGAGTCTCCTGTAAACAGTTTATCTCGAAATTCGTATTCCTGTGGCGACTGTGAGCGCCGAACCCAGTGCTCTGGCAGTACTGCCCCTCTGACGTCGCGCACTTATTATCAGATATCGGTCTTGGCGAGGGGTTGTGACTCTTGGTTGACCTGATACTGGTTGTCGGGTAACATCTCCTGTTCTTTGAAACCTCTGCCCCAGTCTTGAGATCACAGACTGGTCTACATTCAGAATTCGAGACACTTCGGTTTGTGATCGTGAGGATTCCAGCATTCCAACGATTCTTCCTTTCGTAAACATGTCCAATTGGCGTCTTTGTGCCATCATCCACCTTGTTTGATGGTTAACAACGTTCCTTCGCACAGCAGTTGCACAAAACTTGGCTGAACTGCCTATGCTGCGTGAATCGGTTTCTCCGCGTTCCAACTTGCGCCGGTGTTTCGCGCAGGACGTAGTCGACTGAAATTTTTTGCATAAATCCAATGTTTCTTCTTCACCGAATTAATATCCGAAAGAAATTTGGAATAATTTTATAAATATTTACTCCTGTTTTCCGCATCTTACGATTTATGCTTAACTTTTGGACACCAGTGTATATTACAAGTAGAATTTAGAAGGCAAGAGAGCAAAGGAAGATCTAATGACATATTTTGATCTTGAAGCTCAATATAGTGTACTTTATGAACACATCGAGTAATAACGATATTATAATCATTTTACGAGATTTTCATTTTTTTCTTGTATTATTTTTATATTTACATTCCTTCTGAATTTTTTTGTGAAAAATAATACCGGATTATAGTAACAGGTTAAATGAGAGTTTACTAAAGAACCCAGGAGATTCTGAAAAAAAAAAGATTACAAGAAGATTGAATTTTAAATATTTTCCTTTCTTTTTACAGAACCCTCTTTAAAAAAATTAAAAATAATAAAATATTAAAAATTTTAAAAAAATATTTATTCGAATAATTCTATATTACTTACTCGGAATTTTTTAAGAATGATGAATTTTGCCACACACTTAATATTAAATATAATTATTTATATAGTTTGCACATATCAGATTTCATACACAACGAGCCCTGAGACTTCGACAATTGAGCTTAAGAATGACAAGTTTATCCTATATGAAGTCTAAACAGACTTACTGTTATGTGCGAAGTGAATTAAGAGTCAAGAAAACGAAACCGAGTCTTTAAATTCGAATTTTTTGAAACGCTAAATTTAACAATATAATAAATTATATAGTTTAAAAAAACTATAAAACATGCTTTTATAGTTAATCGAACTAAAAAGTAAAAAAAATAATTCTTAATATAAGAATAAAATGATTTAACGACAAAATTAATGTCATTGGGGTAAAAGCGTGGGGTGCTACATATTAATTATTATAATTTCTTACTAGTTCTATTCCGAAATACTGAGTTAGTGTAGAAATGTAGTACAAAGCACCGCACTGACAATAATTTTCTCGTTAATCATTTTATTCTTATTTTAAGAATTATTTTTTTTTTTTACTTTTTAGTTCGATTCACTATAAAAATGTGTTTTTTTAGTTTATTTAAAACTTTAATTCCTCATGCAGTTCTTTATAGATACTATAAATTTTGTATTAATTAATACTTTGAAGCTCGCAAATGTAATTAAGATTAACTTTGTTAAACTTATTTATAACTGCTTAAACAAAAATAAATAAAATGAAAAGAATATTTTTGAAAAATATCAATAATGTTTAAAGATCTAGTTTATACAAATGATGCATTATATGGATCTCCGGTTAGTTTAAGCTAACAAACATGAAAAAAAAATTTTTCAGTATTAAGAAAGGATTTTTTTTACATAAATAATGTTTTAAAAAGCAATAGACTAAAAACTATTTTAAATTAAGTGGAGACACACAGTACAATTCACAACTGACAAAAGTCGGTCCAAAATTCAAATAAGGTTTTTCTTAGCCTAAATTATTTTTTACCTAATTTTTTATAATTTTACAAAATTTGAAAGCTTTAAAGTAAAAATTTCCGAGTTATGATAACTTTTATGGCAGATTTTATTCACATCCCAATGTTAAATAAAAACATTAAGCGGATTTATCTCAGAAAGAAAAAAAAAACTCATTTAGTATATCTTGATTTAAAATGGGCTTTTTTTCTACTGTACCAAATGCTTTTAAATTTATTTTACCTATTGCTATTAGCACCTGTAACAAAAGTTTATACGCATTTTTTAAAAAACAATACATACTTCTTAACAAACAATTCAATTTAGAACTTATGCATTTTGCAATGACTCTTTTCAATAAATATTCTTTTTAAAAAGTATTTTACGTATATCAATCGTGCTAGCAGTAAACGCATACCAACTTTTGTTTTACACCAGGGACGGCAACTTCTTAACTGTGGCCTACCAAACCAATCTACCAATATGATTCAGCGTGCCACACATCAGGACATATTTGAAACAATTCGATGCATCCAGAGCTAGAAAACAGAGGTCAATAACATAGTTTTACAGTTTTATTACATATTATCATTTAAATATATTTAATATACTAAAATACATTAAATATATTTATATGATTTCTTAATCATTTAAATATTTGCATCTCATTTAAATATATTTCTTAACATAAATAAAGCAGCATAAAATATAACTATTTCTTCAACATAAATAAAAACAATAAAATTGTACACGTAATATGTATTTTTAAACATTTATTAAAATAAGAAATAGAGAACATCAAGTATAAGTATTCCCCTCATTATAGTTAAATAAAGAAATAAAACTTTTAATGTAAATCTAGTGCTTGCATTGCTCTGTACTTCATATCGCAAAATAAGGGGTATAATGTGTGACTTTCAGTTTGACACGATGCCACAAAAAAGTTGCTGACAACTTCTTTGAGGACTCGAAATATTTTTCATATAATAAGACTTAATATATATAGGACTTAAATATATATAGGACCATCAATAACATTAAAATAATTTACAAAATAGCTGTAAATTTATCTATAGAGCTATCTTTCAGATTTTTTTTAATTCCGTAAATGTTCATAATTCTGAAGATGTTTGTCAACGAAGGTCCATTATAAATTTATCAACTTCCATCCACTCAAAAACTGACAAATTTGTAGAGTATCGGAGAGTAGCACTGAGAATTGCTCCGCTTGACACATGTGGCACGCGTGCCATAGGTTCCCGACCCCAGTTTTACACAGTTCAATGTACTTATAAATCAAATTTAACGTGTGCACGTCAATTGTTGTAGGATGAGTAGCATTTTCAAATCCCTTCAAAAATTTTAAAGTTTTTCTGTAAAAAGTTAAATGGTTAGTATATTTTTTAGTACTTTGAGAACAACATCTGTTTTTACGTAATCGATATACATTGGTTATAAGCAAAAAATTGTAAAAACATTTAAATCAAAGATTTGTGTATAAATCGCACCATGTTCCTTTGAATAATACCATTTTTTCCTCGTTTTTCTTAAATATTTTTTAAATAATGTGTATTTTGTGGTATGCAAATATTATTGTTATTAAGATTAATAAGAGAAAGTGAACTATAAAGGTTCTATAATCGTAATAAAATCTTCTTTATATATATTAAAACTTACCTCGAAAAGGTTTCGAAAACAATATAGCACAACAAAAAATATATACATGAAGCTGATAATAAAAATTCTTCAAGTGCACAATATTTTTACTGATCTCAATTATTAAATGATTATATCAACTTACTTGAAGCTGCACATAATGCGCGAAACAACAATAACATTATTGTTCTTAAAAAGTAAAGAGACAATTAAAATTATATCAATGTGGAACACGTGGAAATATTTAAGCATATTCTTTCAAGAGTTATTAAACAGCTATACATATAGTATACAAAAGATAGTTATTTCTGTAATTATGAGGCATTTTTAACCGCTTCCCTTATGAGTGTTTTTCAAAAAAATTGCAAAAAATCATCCCAATTTTTAGTTTTATTATTAAATACAGGGAAATGAAACAAAATAAAATATACAAGTTTTAAGTAGAGTTTTTAATTTTTTAACAGGTGTAAAAGCATTTAGTTTTAATATTAGTTTACTTGCCTGAGTTATCGCGGTCAAATGGAAAAGAGTTAAATATTAGTCTTTGTATGATAGTTTTTGAAACAAGGGACAACACAAAGTGATACCTGAAATTCTGTACACTGGTATCTGGTCTCTTTTCTTACTGGTTTACCTCTTTACGGGAGCACATTGTCTAGTTGAATTAGATTTTTTTCAGCAACAGGAGTAACATCTGGAAAACGCACAGAGGTTAACCTGAGTGGTGAAGGACTAATACTAGGTCCTCCTGATGCGGCAAAAAACTCTTCACGATGATTTTCTGAAATTATTTTTCCATTTCAGTATCATTCTAAATTGTTTAGGTGATCGTGAACCTCCTGATTTACAGTACCAAATGTAGGCTAAGTACAGAAGAATCACTTCCACTATTTTTATTGTCCGCCATAATTACTCTCTGGAAACTCATCGCTTTCGCTATCTTGTATCATCGCCATTATTTTACTTTTTTCAACGGAACTAACTATTCTTCTTTAGACATTACTAATCCCCCAGCCGACGCGTACTATACAGTAGGGAAAACACGTGACCTATCCCGCCAAAAAAGATCCATGAAACCAACAAAACTTTGCAAACTGCAAATCAAAGTTGAATATTTCCTTTCATTTCCTCCTGGCCGAATAAAGCCATGATAAAACAAATCGTACTGACAAATTCTGTTTCACTCGAGTTTTCTCGGGATAATAATTAAGTGCAATATATACGAAACCGAGATAACTCGGGATAATCAGGCAAGTGGTTCAAAGATAACAGAGGAACTCATCCAAACTTCTATTGCTGACACATTAAAACACACGTCAAATTTCAAATAGCTCAGCTGCTTCGAACAGTATCTCCACTGTTTGTTGTTGTAGTGTATGCTTCCAGCTGTTTATTTCTACCTGACACTACAGTCTACTAATAATAGTCAATGCACCTCACATTTTTGAATTACGATCTCTTGATAAGGTTGACATCTGAACCTCCAGCTCTGTATCTACATTCCCGCTATACCAAGGACTTTGAGCCTCAATAGATTTAATGTGCATTAGTTTTATCCGATGAGTTTTCAATTGAATATCAACTTGAACACGCGCGGCTCAAATAACACTCTTTCTCATATTTCTTCCACAGTTTCCATTCGACAATCGTCTAGGGTAATTTTTATTACTGCATTGTATTCAGTATTATATTGAGCTCTGAGGTATATAACTGAACATAATTTATTATTGGTTTTTCAAGGAGTGAACATTTTTAATATCACCTATAAAAATTCTGTAAAAAATGTTTTTGCTTTACTTAATGGAAACTCAACTCAAAATGAGTTTGCCCAGGCTACAGAACAGTAGAATGCAACAGAGAGTTTCGTGAGTAATTTTCAAATATTGCTTCATATTTCTTTCTTAAGCATTTATCGAAAGTACAGTGGTGGCCAAAGTTATGGACACTTTTGAAAATTGTTTGTATGTTTATGGACAATGTTACATTACACAAAATGCAAAGTATTTTATATATCATTTTAAAGAGAATTCAATACTGAATTCAATGTAAAAAACAAAATTCAAATATTGGCAACACTAAAAATGTTATGCTACAATAACTATCGATACACATTTGATACTGATTATTATTAAAAATATATCTAGCTACAAAGCCTTTATCCAACAAAATTCAGGTAAAAGCTTATATTTTCTTTGCAGTTAGCCTCGGAGTCGTTCGGGCAAGAGCAATCTTATTTCTTGAATTCAACTAAATCTATACACATTCGTAATCATTGATGAGTCTCTATTTTTACTAAAGAAAACGTAATAACCGTTTAGATGTTATATATTACGATTAAATAGAAAGAGAGAGAGAGCGTAGAGAACTAATACAAGTTACATTTGAAATTTTACAGTGAATATTCGATGAGAGCGGTTGCTCTTGGCTTTCGATTTTACATTCTCAGTGTGGAAAAAACAAACAAAGTCACACTCACAGTTAGCAATTCAGTTCGCGGTTTTGCAGGAAGAAGAAGTTCAAAAAATAATGATAGCAGTGGGTTATCAGTAGTTAGTGAGGAAGCCTTTTTTATTACAACTTCACGTCGATATTTCATTGAGATTAAAATAGTTTTAAGCTCTTCCTGCGTTATTACATAATGCCAGGAAATAGTTATAGCGTTAATTAGTTCCCTTTTATTTCATGGATACGTCATTCGGACAAGAGTTTTCAAACGGAATACACAAGATTTATTGACTTCACTCATTTTACGCATGGTAAGTGTTTCCAGTTTGAATAATTCTCACAGGCCAATTACTTCAAACATACATTTTACACATTCCCTCTTTTTCCAACAGCGTTTTTCTGTTAATGTATAAACGAATATTTACAATAATTTTTTTTTATCCCATACTTGCTATCACGACGACTCAATGACACAATATATCACATTTTTCTAGGAGTATTAACAGAATTATACTTTTTAACAGGGGTTTTAACCTAAGACACGCATGCCACATGCGGCACTTAGTACAATTCTCAGTGGCACTCAACAAATTTGTCAATTTTGAGTGCATGGAAGTCGATAAATTTATAATTAACCTTATTTGACAAACATCTTCAGAATTATGGACATTTACGGAATGACGAAAAAATCTGAAAAATAACTCTAAAGTTAAACTTTTAGCTAATTTTGTAAATTATTGAATGTCATTGTTGGAGAGATTTAATTATTTAAAGTGACAATTGTGCATGTAATCTGCTTTCCTGTATTGGCTCTGTATATCTAAGCAAAAAAATCTTTCCTCATATGAATAATATTTCGAGTAAGCAAAGAATTGTTTAACAACTTAGAATCGTGTCAAATTGAAAGTCGCAAATTATTCCCCTGATTTTGCGATATGAATGTAGAGCGGTGCAAGCTCAAGCTAGCATTAAAATGTTTTATTTATCTTTTTGTGGAACCATAATGATTTATTTTAAGGGAATTCACCCATGTGAAGGCCTATTTTTTTAAGTATTTTTAGAGAATTGTTTTTGATGACTAGTAAAAATATAGAACTCTAAGTTTTTTTTTATCATTTATTTATATGCATTTTAACAGTATGTATTTAAATGTATACCGAAAAATATCGAATAGAGCGTGAGTTATAGCGCTCTGAACACACCCGCGTCGAAAAAATGGGCGTCCACTTCCTCCACGATTCCGGCTGATTGGCTTATTTAAAAAAAAAATTAACGGCATTTTAGTCTATAAGCTTAAATGCACTGAATGGACTGTACTCAATTGAATATATCAAAAATCAGATTTTCGGTAGAACTCTGAAGAAAATTCCGAATTTTATGGATTTTTTATGTTTTTGTTAGAAAAAATAGAAATATTTAGAATTTAGGACTGATCATAGTCCATTTGGTGCGTATATATGTGTTGAATATACCCATACATATTTGAAGTCATTCGGTGAAACCGTTCTTGAGATATGATGGAGGAAAGTTTGAAAAACACAGTTTTTAGAAAAACGCGTTTAAAGTTTCAAGTCCGATTAAAACAATGAAAATCTTAACTTACGCTCAATCGGCGATGCCTGGTGTCGAAGACTAAAACAAGTTCGACGAAATATTCAATAACTTTAGATATTTTCCCTTTTAAACCTCTACAAATTTACTCTACTTGTACGAACGCATATTTGCATAGAAGGCTCAATGGCATCAAGTTAACTGCACACAATAGGCCCAGCCTTCGATTGCCAACTCAGAGCTCCGAACATCTGCTCTTCTAACACTTTCTTCTTTATATCGACTTCGAATTTTAAAAAAAAATCATTTTACCACCGTATTCTAGACATGTTAAGAAAGCAATTTATGGAGGGGGAAAATTTTTTTTTTGATTTTTTTGAATAGATTTTAATAATATGTTTGAATTCCTTAATAAATATGTTTAAAAATGCATAATGCATGCACAATTTAAATTTTTAAAAATTTTTGTTGCAGAAATAGTATAATTTTATGTTGTTTATTTTTAAACGATGCAAAATTATAATATTTAATAAAGCTATAAACTTTTATATATTGACCTTTATTCTCTAACTCTTCATGCGTTTTCGTGAGAATCGAATTGTTAACAAAAAATCCTACTGTGTGGCACGCTAAATCATTGGTAGATTGGTTTGGCACGCCACATCTAAAAGGTTGCATTCCCTGCTTTATAATGTTCCAGTTGCCATTTGAAATGCCATGTTATTTCAGTACAAGAGGGGTTCCAGCCTATTTCGATATTTATGTGATTAATTAACCTAATACCACATTTGGCTCGCAATGAATTGGACGAGGTAGACCAGTTGCTTGACTAGTACGTTTATCCTAGTTAACAAGTATCGACATTTACTTAGAGACACCACAAAGCACTTACCTACGAGATTCTAATTTCCCTACTCGTTGCAAAACTTTCTTTCAATGTTGCAACTGTTTAAGAATCTGTTGGTATCTTCGAAATGGTACGCAAATTATTTGCTTGTTGCTGCCTGAACTGTACCGACTTTGTGGTACAAAATTTGAAAACGTGTGATTATCAAATTATTAATGTAAATACAAGTTGTTTTTTTATTCCCTGACAATTTCTAGTTTTTTCGGCAAAAATTTTAATTTTCGGTTCTATGTTTCTATTTTTCAATGTCTGCTCGTTGGTGTGATATAGTAGATAGGAGAGGAGGGTACCAATTCAACTGTCTTATTCGTCATTCAACCGAGATTCAAAATTACGAGGTCCGTCACGAATAGAGTGGATTGCTATCAATTTTAGACAAATTATAATAATTGTGCATCATTTCTTTGATGACATATTCGAATAAATAAAAAAATTAAATTCAAAACATTAGTTTTCTAAATCTTGTTTTCATAACTTAACGGTTATTTCATATTTTGATCTTTTTTAAAAAGTGTGTTTATTACATTTTTTGAGAGAAATTCGACATATCACTGACAAACAATAATTATTTTTAAAGTATTACAATACAGTATTAAAAAGTCAAAATCATAATTATTATACAATATCGGGACTTTTAATGGGTTCTCTATTTCAAGGTCACCTCAAAATGATTAAAATCAGAGTGGTGGCCGTGTTCGTAAATTTAAAAACAGAAATTTTCCGAATATTTAAAAATTTCTGGGCACAGAGCAATCGAAAATGAATTCAAGGCCAGTTGAGTAATATTACACGCTTTGTATAAGAAGTTAGCTTATCGCAATGCTAACGTCAAATGCGATTGGATGATATACTCCGTTATTTGATCAGTGCGTTTTGATATTGCATTTGTTTGCATTGTTGAGACTATGGCATGCCCTGCACAAAAATAGTATTTCAGTATAAAATTAACTCCTCTGTTATTTATCTACAAGTAAGTAGAAATTGAATTTTCACTTTCAAGTTTTAACTCATAAAAGATGTTACTATTTATGAGTTGTTTTTTATAATCAGAAAAAAAAAATTATAAATATCAATTCTTATAAGAAACATTTTCTTATAAGAAACATTTTTATATATTTTCTTAAAATAATATTTATTCTTAGAATAGTTGATCATGTGTTTTTTTTTATAAATATGTGTGGTTTTTATGTAAATACGTACTTCTAATATATTTTTGAAAGGTTTTTATTTGTTATTTTTCCTATCTACGGGTAGGACTCAAAAGTTCCCGGGCTGAGCTTATTACGTGAAAACTTTTTGCAGTAGAGCGACTATGATAACATTTCTGTGTTACTACGTCCTTCCCTTTTTTATAAAAGTGGTTTGCCCCAAATTAGGGGTTCGGTGGCTCGCCCCGGTCTCGTATTTTGTAGGTGGATACATTTAGTACTCGGCGATTGAAAGGAATGGCGTTTGTTGAGCAGGGAATGAACATCAAATTTTGTGTTCACCTTTAAAGAGGTGCTACGAAGACGAACAAAATATTGAAGCATTTGTAAAGCAGTGATATACTATCGCGAACGCAAGTTTTTGAGTTGCGTTTCAAAGAAGGCAGGGAAGGTGACGAAGACTATGGACACTTTGGAAGTCCACAGATTTCCCACACCGCTGAAAACATCGAAAAGTTTTCTGCAGCAGTATGTAAAAAGTGGTTTCAGACACAATAGCGTAAAAAGCAGAGTCCGAGGAGCAAGATCAGGGATATCCGAGGCCAGGCTCAAGTGTAGTATGGGGGAGGGGCTTTGGATTTGGCCATTTTCTTTGGATTTGGCGATTTTTATATATGTATCATGGTGAGATAACGAAGTCATTCTGGCTTCTGGACACCTATCGCTAAGTGAAGTAGCTTGGCGATCGATTTTGGTCGCCAAAAGAAATTGACATCGCCCAGCTCCCCCCCCCCCCATACTACACTTAAACCCCAGGCCACATGCTATCAGATTTTGGATGAAGATTTTAAAACGCGTGTTAAACGAAGTCCAAAAGGCTGTTTTTTTTATTGAAAATAATGATAAAATCCCCGTGCACCACAAAGTATCACATAGGGCTTAAAGAAGTAAGTATTAAGCGCACAATACAAAAAAAAATTTTAAAAATAAAGAAAGAAATTTAAAAAAATAATTTTTTGAGGTTAGGAAGAATTACAAATACTCATAACAAACTCACTGAACTTTTTAAAAGTACTTCTGGTGGAAACCAGTTGAGGAAGATTTGGAGGCCAATTTACATTAAGTCCCTTGAATGAGAGTCTTAGGATATTCCGTTCTCTTTCAAACTTGGAACACAGAAGGAGCACATGTTCTACATTTTCCTCACCACCAATATCGCAATCACAGAAAGATGACGGAACTAAATTAAATTTGTTCAAGTAGCTTTTAAAGTTGCCATGACCAGTTAGAAATTGGGTTATTTTGTTATTAGTATAAAAATGATGGCAGGACAGTCTCTCATTAATGGTTGGAAAAAAATTCTTTGTTACGCTCCCATTATTTGATGTAAGATATTCTTGGTTCCAAGACTTCACCATTCTTTCCTTCATAATCTTCTTGTAAAATGACTTAGGAATATTAACGGCAATGTCAATTTTGCGCTTGGTTGCAGCCTTGGCTAGCCAAACGGCCCGCTCATTTCCAAAAATGCCCATGTGTCCGCGAACAAATGCAATGAGTGGGAATAACGGACACTTAATCTTTGCTATGGACAAAGATCCTTCCCTACTTGGAAGAATTGTTACTGGAGACGAGAAATGGAGTTTTCTACACGACCATCAATCCAAGAGAACATCGACAACTTTGAAATCACCGCAGCCTCTATTTAAGCAGAAATTCCGCGATGATCGCTCTAGAAGAAAGATCATGCTAGAGAGTTCTTCTATATGCAAGGCACTGTACACCTAGAATTTATCTCTGAAGGATGCACTGCGAACAAAGAATTCTATGTTGAAATCCTGCGTCGTTTCCGTGAGTCGATCGAAAGAAGAATGAGCAGTCATGAGTACCTTGCATGGCAATGCTCCCACACACTGATCCCTCCTCGTCCCTGACTTTCTTCTGAAAACGAAAACACAATTGTTATGCCACATCCTCCTTACTCGCCTGAACTAGCCCACTGCAATTTGAGCCTTTTTGCTAAATTGGCACTTCGCTTGCAGGGTAGCCCATTTCAATCCGCAGAGGAAGTTGAAAGTGCATCGCAGGCTGAATTAAAGGTCATGGTTAAAAAGGGATTCCAAAAATGTTTCGATCACCTTTACAGGTGATAGCAAAAGTGTATTGTTGATCAAGGGTCTTATTTCGAATTAGGATGTTTTTCAGCAACTTTTCCGGGAACTTTTGAATCCTACATCGTATATAACTTTCACGTAGAAAGAAAAACCAAATTGTGAAATGAAATACCCAAATTAATTGCATTCGTTTCTTATAATTTATATTTATTTTCAGAGAAATTCTCAAATCTATATTATTTAATTCTTTTTGTAGTTCCTATTAAAAGTCACGAAAGATCTCCGCTTTTACATAGTCAGGGATTCTGAAATTATCAAAATCAAGAATAGAAGCAAATTATAATTTCAGAAGAAATGTTTTAGTTATGCATATATAAACGCTAATAACTTGAATAGTAATCTATAATTTATAATTTTCTTGAATAATTTTTCTTCAGCAAACTTTAATACCCGGAAAATGAAATTACGCTAGAATGTTGAAAAATCAGCTCGAGCGAAGTGAACCTCAATCATAATGGCGGTTGAATAAATTATGGTTTAAAAAAACTAAAAACACCCTTTTATAGTTAATCGAACTAAGTTGTAACTTAATATTTTAGTCGCCTAATCAGGAATTAGTCTCCAAATCTGGAAATAGGACAATGGAACAAAATTATTAAATTATTGTATTGTCATCGGTCCTGGACACGTGAGCAAAATTTCGAATTAATCTGACCTTTTATAGTGGGTAAAACTTGAGTTCAAAGGTTCCGTTACATACAAATGAAGCTTATAAAAGGGTGTTAAAAAGCTAGTTGCCAAAGCCTTTCCAGAAGAGGGGCGGGGGAAGCAGAGAGTGGTTATTCTTGGATCTTTTATGTAAATTCTTCCTCATTTATCAATTTTACAGCATGCAAAGATTTAATTACTTTTAATGATTCAACTATAATAGCAAAATTATATATATGCATGCAACGTACATATTATATTTACGGAAATTATGACTATTTTTAAAAATCTTCGCAAAACTCCTGGAATTCCTGCTTTACTTTAAATAAATTTCCACTACTACCTAAGGAATTCTAATGTTCTTTTTTTAAAGGTATATTTGTAGAGGGAAAAAGAAATGAAGCTGGCATATGAACTAATCCTACCTCCAGAAGGTGTGTCAGAGAATTCTTTATCACCCATCATAATGCTCCATGGCAGAATGAATTCTAAGAAGACTTGGAAAAAATTTGCACCCGAAATTGCCAAAAGAACACAAAGAGAGGTAATTTATTGTGATATAAATACATATAGTTTGCTTAAAACCTCTTGAGAAATTTTTACTTAATTTCCTTTTAAAATAATTACAATGATTAATAGAATCTGCAGTTCTTAAAATTAAGACCTCCTCAACGGATTATGTTTTTGATTAATATATATAAAAGATTCTTAATCTGTGGGAAGGTGGAATACAAAAACGGAGAGGGGGGATGAATATCACCTTATTCTTTTTTTCTTCTTATAGTAATAGAAAAAAATAATTCTACAGAGAAAGATATTTTTTGAATTCATTGAAATGAGTCTCAATTAAATTTGATTTCTTTAAAGGTAAAAATATTTTTAAATTATTAATTATGAATGTTTTATATGTTTCTTATGTTCATTTTCAAACCTAATGAATTATACTTACAACTGATTAGAAGCGTTAAATTATTAATTCATCTGTGAGTACTTAAACATTTTATCTACACTCCTCTCACAAGTGAAATTGTATCACAAAGAAATAATGCACACAGCCTCATGCAAATTTTAGGAGCGATGGGGGTGAGATGATTGATAAAATTTGCATTCGCATCTGATCACGTGGTATTCATATTCAGACTGCAAAGGCGAACAAATTTCCCTTCTCATAAACAATATGAGGTTTTGCGTAGCATTTGCGAATTTCGTAGAAGCATAGAAAATGCCTCTGAGACGTCGGAGAGCTCAATACCAGTAATTAACGATGGGGAACGTGACTGTATTATCAATCTCCATAAACTGGGTTTGTCGCAGCGCACAATAGAAGCTCGTATTGGGCTCCAACGTTGTGTTACACGACAGGTTCAGAAGGGTCTACGTACACGCCAAGGAGAAGTGGTGCGCATAGTGGTCTGTGTCAGAGCACACAGATTAGCGTATTCGCCAGTTGACTATTCGAGACCTTTTCTCCATGGCATGGGACATCGAAAGCTGGTTGCCACCAGGAGCAGGGGGATCTGTGCTCACCCAAACCATATGCAACAGA
Organism: Trichonephila clavata; assembly: GCA_019973975.1. Taxonomy (NCBI): domain Eukaryota; kingdom Metazoa; phylum Arthropoda; class Arachnida; order Araneae; family Nephilidae; genus Trichonephila; species Trichonephila clavata. Next base: position 28,267 of record BMAO01015628.1, read on the forward strand.
TTATATGAAATATTGTTAAGTGGGCGGGTACCAGCAACAGAGGTACTTTTGACTGCCTGACACAGGGCTAGACGCCTAGCGTGCTCTCAACGTCATTGTACTTGAACCATTGAATGATATTGGGCATTGTTCATGGAATGACGACCGTTGACCGGTATGGTGGTGACACGGGAAACGCTACGAACCAACCCAATTTACTGAGAGTCCAACTGGTTCTTCACCGGGGGGCATCATGGATTTGGGAGGCAAAATATTTGATCACAGAACGTCTCTGTTATACATAGACTACCGTTTAACAATGGATCGCTGCATCATACTAGTTCTGGAGCTTGTTATTCTGCCCTTGTTGCAGGAAACACTCAGCAAAGTATTCCAGCAAGACAATGCCAGGTCGCATGTCACACGATGAACTCTTAACAGCCTAACTAGATTTGACATCCTTCGATAGCTGGCAAACTCTCCCAATCTGAATATCATCGAACGCCTGTAGGATCACATTGGATGTGACATAAACATAGGACCACTATAGCAAACCGTGGGTGATCTGCGAACAGCAATGGATGTTGCTTGGCAACGATTATCTCAGGCAACCATCAATTGACTAACTTAAAGAATGCCTCGCTGGATTGAGGCCTGTATAGCTGTTCGAGGTGGACACATTAGATACTGAATAAATTGGTTTCTATGGATTTTATTTGCCTGTTTTTTAATCATTTATATATCCACTTTACCACCATCTCTCCCGAAATTTGAATGATGCTACGTGCATTATTTCTTGGTGTTGCAATTTCACTTTTGAGGGGTGTATTATTATTCAAGCTTAAAGTATTATATAAAATTTCCGCGCTTAAGGAAAAGTTTTATTATTCAGCCAATAGAACTTTTTAATTCTTTAAATCTCATTAACATGAATAGCAACTTCAACGAGTTAATCAAAGGATCCTCACGCAGAAACCCTTCAATTTTAATATTTTGCTTACATTATTATTTTATAATATTTTAGGTATATATTTACGATGCGAGAAATCATGGAGATAGCTATTGGGATGATGAAATGGATCTTGATATATTAACAGAGGACTTGGAGGAATTTATGAATGACTTTGATATGGAGCAAGCCATTCTTATAGGGCATAGTATGGGGGGCAAAACGGCTCTGACCTTTGCCCTCAAAAAGGTAATTTTCAATTCATTGGTAATTTACTGTTCCGAATGCTATTGTTACTAATTCTAAGTTTTGTGTGATCAGTAATTAATATTAGATATATATTCTACCTTAAGTAGCTTCTCTTCGAGGATTAAATTTACCGGTTGATTAAAAATTAGTGCGACCAATTTTAAAAGAATATAACTATGATAGTAAATCTTTATAGTTTTGTTGTCAGTTATACTTTAAAAATGAAACGTTTAAATTACCAATCCAACTAATTTTATTAGTGGGAGTAAATTATGGCTCCGAAATTAGATCCTCAAACCCGAAACGAAATTTTAAAACTTTTGAAGGTTGTTTGCCAAATTCTGATATAAATAAAGAATTTCAAAATCCGAAAAGACATTTTACTAAGAGATTGCTATCTAAGCTTCGAAGCTTAGGTAGCAATCTATTAGTAAATGTAACAAATAAAATTTGGCTGGCAATCAAAAACTCCATGAAAAAATGTGGACGAAAGCAAGTCCTTAAGGCAAAAGAAAAAAAAGCTGAAAAGACTAATCACTGTAGAAAATCCTCTGCTTCAAAGAACTTAAGCAAAGAAACTACAGGTATCGCAATCGACAATTTGTCGTCAGATAAAGAAAGTTGGCTAAATAAAAAAAAATTAATAAATCAGTCTGTCTTAAAATATCTGTTCAAACCGTAGAGAAAAATGAAGAAAACGTTCTTGGCCTCTGTATTTGATGGTACATGCATATAGATTCAAAGCATGGATAACTTCGGATGAAGCATCGGTCATTTACAACTGGCAAAACGAAAATGGAATATATTTCACGCAAAAAACGTCGCAAAGACGCAGCTGTTTTGGAAAATGCAAGTTAGCCATCAGGTGTTATGGTATGCATGAAAATGTCCTCTCAAGGCTTAACGAAACCATTTTTTGTAGAGCCAAAGGCTAAAATTGATGCTAAATACTATCAGAATACTTGATCAAGAAAAGTAGTCTTTACCCTCAAGGAAATTTTGTTTTCCCTCAAGATTCTGCACCAAGCCATACTGCAAAATCAAGTATAAAATGGCTAAAAGATTAAAAAGTAAATTTCTGCCTCCTGAGAAATGGCTACCACCATCCCCTGACTGTGTTCCTTGCGATTATTTTTTTTGTGAAGATACTTAAAAGAACGATTGAATAGGCGTAAAGTAAGAACACTCCAAAGGCTTCAAAAAGCAATTAAAGAGGAAGTTGGAAAAATACCACCCAAAATGGTCAAAAAGCCATTTTGCTTTTGCCGAAACGTTTACGCAAGGTGTACTATGCTAAAGGAAACCCCACTGGAAATTTCATGTAAATAACTTAATTCGATAAAAATTCATGATGCTCTGAAATCGCTCACAATATTTTTGAATCAACCTGTATATTCTTGTAGTATTAGGATAATGCATTCATGAAAACACAAAATTAAAGCTACTTAATAATGCTGTGAGTGTGTGTCCGTTTATAAGCGTCACAATCTAAAGCAGCACCTGTGCTATTGGTGACGGACCTCATAATTCTCAGCCGCAGTCAAGTGACCAGGATGACACCTCTCCTACATTTCACATCCCACCAATGTGAGGACTGACTTTAAACCACGACAGATTTAGAGTGTATCAGCCCTTCTACTCAGTGGGTCTTCAGTGGAACCGGGACTTGAATACGTGACTCGACAAATGCCGACTGCGAGCCCGTGCCCAAGACCACTTGACTACCGCAGCCATGTAATATTCTGAGAAAAGAACAAAATGAAGACAATATAATTGTGATGGAATCTTCAACTAAAAAATATTTATCCCTTATGTCAAGTAATTACAAAATAATTCTTACATTGGAATAAAGATTGTGACGGTTCTATCCTCTCTCCCCTTTAACCAACAGTTCTCTTGGGAATTTCTCGTCTTTAAAAATTATTCTATTATAAAACTTCTCCTCGAAGAAGAAAAAGTGAGCATGTAAGTTAAGACTACTAAATATAGTCTAGGCTTTCAGGTTGTAATTCAGGCCTTCAGTTATAAAGAGAGAGATAGGATAGATTGCTGGCGGAGCAGTGATTAAGCAAATAGAATGTGAGGCATGGATATTTAATATTTTTGATAATGGAATTACTTAAGGCGACGAACTGTCACTGAAGGTTGAATCTAGATTAAATAGCGAAGAAGTCAGAGCTATTGATTTGAGTAATGTTATCATTCAGATCTCTGTCTCTCTCTCGCCCGCGCGTACCGCCATAATTGTCTTCATATTTATTAATTGAGTGCATCTTTTAGCCTTGCTGGATTCAATTTGAGTTGTGGTTAATATTGTGAATAAATTAGATTGTTTTTGAAATGTGGCTGGTCTTCCTTCCAATTCTCCCATTCCTTTAGGTGTTCAGGTGAGATCCTTATAAGCTCTTTCTAATTTTTCGAAAAAACTCAAAGGACATCTTTTTGACATGATCAAAACCAAATTAGGAACAGAAGGCTAAGAAAGTAATATGTTATGTAAACGGATTATATTATGTCTCATAATTCAACTCTACTTTTTAAGGTGTATCGGGGCAATTCAATAATCAAAGGATAAAATGAGGTACCCAATTCCTTTATTTATTCAAGCGTTAAGAAATAGAAATATGAGCTAAGCTACTAAATTATATCAGCTAGATAGGGTAAAAATCAAAATCTCTAGAAATTTTACTTGCTTACAAAATTTCTTATTCAATAAAACATCTAAGGAATTTTGTTGATTATGTATTATATAGTTAGCGAATATTGTTACTAAATATATCGTATTCTATCAATTAATCTACTGTTAAAATTATTTTTTAGCCCGAAGCAGTGGAAAAACTAATTGTGGAAGATATGGATACTAAAGACTATCCTGAATTTGCCAAACACGCTCATCTCGGGAAATTAAACATAATGAGGGAGTCCCTGACAGCAATTCCTGCCAATGCGGACGAGATGACGGCGAGAAAAGCTGTTTTGAAATTTTTACAAGAAAAACTTAATCCAGTAAGAATCTCATTTTACGACTTTCCATTACACTATATAGATACCAGACATATTAATTGCAGACATTTCTTACAATTTCTAAAGAATTATTGTTTAATTAAATTGACCCACATTTTTTAGTTAAACATAAGTAAGTGATCTGAGTATTTAGAGCAAGGGACGGCAACCTATGGCACGCGGTACAAAATTTTCAGTAGCATTCTGCAGTACTCAAAAATTTGTCAACTTTTGAGTGGATGGAAGTTGATAAATTTGTAATGACCTTATTTGGCAACTTTAGAATTATGGACATTTACGGAATCATGAAAAAACCCGAAAAACAACTCTTAAGGATATTATTTATAGCTATTTCGCAAATAATTGAATTTCATTGCTGGAGAGATTTAATTGTTTGATGAGAGAAAATTGCATGTACTCTCAGGTTTTGATTCTATGTATCTAAGTAAAAAAAAAACTTTCATCATATGAAAAATATTTCGAGTCCACAAATAAATTGTTTAATGATTGAAAGTGTAGAACCGTTTAAAAATTAGAGTCACACATTATATCCCTGATTTTACGATATAAAAGGTGCAAGCACTAGGTTTGCATTAAAATTTTTATTTACCTTTTTCTTTAACTATAATTATTAACTATAGATTATTTTATATTGTTATTTTCTTATTTTAATAAATATGTTTAAAAATACATAATATATGCACAATTTTAATTGTTTTATTTTTGTTGAAGAAATAGCTATATTTAATACTGTTTATTTTTCTGTTAAGAAATATTTTTAAATGATGTAAATATATATATAATGAATGTTTTTACAAATGACCTAGAATCACTACAACACCGTTCAACCGATCACTTTGAAAATTCACGTGTACATGTTTTTTGTGGAGAAGGTTTTTGTGCTATCCTCATTGTTGCAGCACCCACCAGGTGGCTCTGTAACATATCAACTTCTGCACCTTTCAATCAATCGCCAAGTTGCCAACATGGTCTCCGAAAATGATGCCAACTTAGCTATATCGCCAACAATTCGCTGTTTCCATTGTATCGCCATTATAATGTAAGGAACGGCGTTGCTTGCGAATATTACATATTTAATATAGAATAAATACAACAGAAAGTAATATTTAAGTATTACACATCCAGATATAATTTATTTGCAGTATTTTAAACGTTCATTACACAAAATTTGTAACAATGTATTGTTTCTTTTGCTGAGCAGAGATCAGCTTTGGAAGGTGTTTTCAAAAATAGACCCACAAGAGAGTTACGGGGCGTTATAAATAAAAAAAAATTCTTTTTATCTGCGAAAAGATCTACAGACTTAAAATTTAACAACTATGTTTTTTGTTGTTCAGCTGAGATTGCAAAAAAATTGTTTTGTTTAATTTACAATTTACATAAAATTAATTCATTTAAAACTTTTTTATTCTTCAATCTGTATCAATTCACCCGTGAGAAGAACGGGCATACGCTAGGTAAATATATAACAAAACTATAAATATTTATATTATGTTCTCCATTCTCTAACTTTGCGTGCATTTTCGCGGGCATCAAATTGTTTCAAAAATGTCCTATTGCGTGGCAAGCTGAATCATATTGGTAGTTTGGTTTGACACGCCACGGCTAAAAGTTTGCCGACCCCTGATTTAGAGGGCCATCAACCATTTGGAAAAAAAGACAGAAAAAGTCTTTTTAATTTCTCTGTATCATAAAAAGTTGAAAATAATCATTTGCAAGACAGAAAATAAACCTATTATCTACGTGTTCATGAACATTCAATAAAATGATGCTTGTGTTCATTGAGATACAGTATAAACGTTTCTTTAAAAATTCGTAATTTTATTTAGATGTTTTTATTCATAATATCCCAAACTTGTATTCAAATACAGTAGAGTCACAAAAACTTGGTCCTCGATACCCTGAAAGTCCGTAAAACTCGGCCACACCATTGCAGGTCGAAAAATGGTGGTTTAACGATAACGAGAAAGACATTATATCCAATGCAGAAATTTTTGCTACTGCCGCAGTTAATAAAAAATAATCTCTCTGAAACGGATGAAGGCGTTAACTTTGAGAACTCTGTACAAACTGCTAAAATATCGCATTGTGAGGGACTAATGGCTATCGAAACCGCCCTTTAGTATTTTGACCAACAAGGTGCGTCGATTATGGGCTCGTGACGAAATCGCGAAGCGCTGAGTGCGGTAACGAAAACAACAACAAAAAAAGAAAGGTAAAAAAGGCATTCTTTAAAATAAGGTAGCTTGTTTTTGAAAAGTCGTAACTTAATTTTCATTATTCATTATAGACAAGTCTAATATACAGGGTGATTCATGACCAGACCGACGAACTTGCAGGGAATGTAGGAGGTATAATGACAACTCGGAATCACATAGGAATGTAGGGTCGCAAATGCCGTAGTTGCGAGCTATGGTGCAAAGAAGCAGAGAAAAATAACAGCAACAGCAACACATTAATGGGACAGAAAACATTTTATTGCAAGGTAGTACTACAGCACAGGTGCTTAAAACTACGGCCAGAAGTCGTCTCGCTCCCCTGACAATGACGCTGCATGGAATTCCTTACGTTCTGGGAGGTTCCTGGAATGTCACGTATATTCTCGTCGAGTGATGAGGTCTTCAACTGAAGGTACGGGCATCTCGAACAACAAACTCTTTATGAGACCCCAGAAGAGGAAGTCCGTGCACTTTCGAACACCTGTTGTAGTACAACCTTTCAATAACAAGTTTTCAAGATGTCAACAGTTGCCCAATATTGTAATTTTAAACAGGAACATCTTAAGACATGGGCCAACTGGGCCCGGGGCCTCGTCTCATCCTCGACTCAGCCTTAGTAAGATCATCATTTGAATAATTCCAACGGTCAAATGTTATTTTCGGTTGTATTATCCAAAAAACTGGGAATTTCGAACAATATTTCAACTGGCTACATTGATGACCGTCGTTCAGGCATAGGCTTATGCCTACCACCATACACCATCATTACTCATTCAGTCAAAAGGCGGTATTCCGTTGAGCTGATCTGTGTGATTGTAAATCATACACATTTATTTTCTTCGGGTTATTGTTTGTTCGAGTATTTGCTAACCTATGCAATTTACTGCCTACTTTTATAAGTCATTGGTGGAGCGTACCTTTGTGTAAGGGCCCAGGGCCTTAAGAAGTCCTTGCTTTTAAATCCACTGCTACTTTTCTAAAAGTCTTCAGTACCTGCTGTGTGGTGGATGCAACTTCCTATTTTAGGAATCTTTGCTTCAAATATTCAAATCATTGAAACTTCATTGGAAACTGTGAGTTTAAGCCTGTTCTTTACGTGACAAAACTTGTAAAATATTTCTTCAAACATTTATGTAGAAACTTGAAGGCATATCTGAAATTCGAAGTATCTGATGGCCTTTACTTATACAAGGTATTTTCACAATACTACAAGTTGGACCAAATTTTTTTTGGATCCGTCTTAATATCTAACTACTTTTAAAAGTAGTTATTTAAATATTCATCGACCAACTATGCGTCGTTCCTAAATTTCTGTGTGCTTCAACTCAGTACATGCAAATTATTCATAAAAATAAATTTGAAATCAAGCTCTTTCCAGATGCCAGAGATATAATAACAGCTATATTAATCGCATGTTCTTAAAATTCAAACAAGTTTTATAAAAGTGAATTGTACTTACAACCTATAATATGAATTCCACAGAAAAATATTTTTTAAAAAGGATATTTAAAAAGTGGACGAGATTTGAATAACTGTGCAATTAACTCTGCATTAACTGTGTCAATTTACCAAAAGGTTAAAAGTTAATTAAGATTTGTATTTTAACAAAGACATCTGACTTACAATCCAATAAATAGACAACTTTTAGAGTACCATTAATGATCAGTGTTAAGAAACATATAGAGAGAAATAATCCTTGTTGATGTGTTACATCTTTCCTCTCAATTGCTGGAGATTTGTGGGAGTGATTTTGTGAAAAGGGACGGAAATACATAACAGGAAGTTGGGGAAGCACGCGCTATTCAGTGAAGTTCTGTTTTTTCTCCTTCATTCAGGAAGGCCTCCGCCCTCATCCCCTGCGGTCTAGGCTGGCGGGTCTTTGTTTTTGTTTTTTCACTTTAGGATCAGAGAAGAAGCTAAGTCCTTTAGGCAGAGACGTGGTTAGACAATGACGAACGTGTTTCGATACCTGACTTCGATTGCAGCGTACAATTTAAACGACAGGGCCACAGAGCAGCTGGTGTGCGATCTAGCGTAAATGGAACAACTCACATGTTGTGGCTCGATATATGGATATTACTTATCGTCAAACAAGTGGACTGGGTATTGTTAGTCAAGATATTGGGGCACATATGTGCGGCAGAATGCTTATTTGAAAATGGACAAACAGTGATTTCGGTGGTTGTACACATTTCTCCGAATCAAACGGTTCAAAAAATTAAAGATTTCCTGCATTTTTTACTTTTACCATATACCGAAGGTGGTTCTGCTCTTTTTAAAACAAAAACTATCACTCGCTTCCCATGATTTTGAGTGGTGATTTTAAAGTTAACTTCAGTTTGCTAGAAGCCGAGCCACTCATAGTTTTTTTGAATGATGAACTCAAGCTTGAAATGAGCACAAATCGAAATGTTTCGACAACTAACAGTGGCACTGTTATTGACACTTTTTTTCAACGGTTTTTAAATACTTTGAAAACACAAGTATATGTGTCATATTTTAGTTATCATAAATTATCATTACCGCTCTTCCCTAAATTGAACAATAATAATTATTTTTGATAAAAAATTGCATTACTCCTTGTGTTAATTAAATAAAATTTTCATTAAAGATATATAATTATTCCATAGAAAATTATTTCCATTCATACTCGATTCATTTTTTTCAGGATTTAAGTTGCTATTGCTAATTTACCGCGATAACATGTCAGATGTTACACATCGTATGCGACTACTGTAAGGCTCGTTTCTTTTTTTTAGTTCTTAGCAGATTTTTTTTAATTTTAAAATAAGCTCAAGAATGTACGGATACCTATTATTTTAGATAATTGTCTCAAACAATGCTTAATTTTTGAATTTTATTTCATTTGTAGGATCCAAAGCAACCACGAAAAAGTCCGACCTACAGCTTGGAGGAGCTCCCTATAAGGAAAGAAGGAAACTCATATGTTTGGCAAGCAAATTTAGATATTTTGGAAGACACCTTTTTAAAAGATAAATTCAACAAGAAGCTATCGGGTGTTTATAATGGAAAATCTTTGTTTCTGTATGGAAAGAAATCATTCTTCAATGTGTAAGTTTTGTATAAAATTTTATTTAGCGCCATTTTTTCAAAAAGTTCACATGATTTACTTGAGAAAAAAAACCTAATGAATAATTTTGGGTAACGTTTAATGGAAACTATTCAGATGTATACGGAAAAAAAATTAGCCAAATTATAAACCAGGGGTCGACAACCTATGGCAGGCGTGCCACATGAGACGTGCAGTACAATTCTCAGGGGCACTCTGAACTACTCTACACATTTGTCAATATTTGAGTGGATGGAAGTTGATAAATTTGTAATGGACCTTATTTGTCAAACATCTTCAGATTTACGGACATTTACAGAATGACGAAAAAATCGGAAAAGATTATTCTAAAGATAAAATTACAGCTACAGTCGACTCTCGCTAATTCAAACGTTCTATAATACGAACCTTTCGCTAATTCGAAGTATATGCTCATTCTTTAGAAAAACTCTTGATATTTCGAACTAAAACAATACGTTTTGGTACACTCAGTATGCGATAGCGTTTGGTTCCTGCTTACATCTGAACTATCTTGTCTACCTGTAATCCAGGCTAGATGTGTGGGAGAAACAGAATAATCCACAGACATGTTTTCAATCTAATCAGTTTATTAATTCTAATTATCAATCAGACACAATATAATTCGAAATTAAGGTAGATAACATATAGTAGAGCGCGGAGGTGGATTTTATTACACGAGGATACTATTACAGACCCTCAACTGAATCTAAGACAGCTTAAATACGCTCAAATATAACTACATCACACACTAATAAACTAAATTCTACTTAATCAAACGCACAGTACCTGAACTTTTTATGCATCGGATCTTACACTGGAAACTTGCAGGTGCTCTCTTCGGCTTGATCAATGTCGTTGGGTCCACGCTCTGTAATCTTTAACTAATTCCACTCCTTTTCAATCTTCAACTAACAACTAACTCGCAGACTTTATGTTAACTCCTACTTGCACACTCCAACGTATCATCTCCAAACTCGCAAAAACAGAATTTATATAACACACCTCATTTACATAATCACATTTCCTTACTCGATGAAAGTTGGTTGAAATAAATATTTTCCTTAAAGAGATATGAAGAGATTAGTAGAACCGCGTATAGATCCATCACAAGTATTTCGAAGTAAAATCTGAGGTTGGCCAGACTACAACACGTGATAATTCGAAGTTATCTTATATAGCTCTCGATCATTCGATCACTCACTCACATTATAAGAGGACTGAATATGTGGTATTTTTCTTGTTTCAGAGAGCGTGACGAAGATATAAACAAGTTCTTTCCACAAGCAATTAAAGTTGGAATTGAAGGTGCTGGTCATATGATTCATCAAGAATTCCCAGGAGAATTTTTGAACCACGTTACAAGTTTTATTTTGAAGTCATAAAACATTATCTGTAATGTGTTGTAATATTGTGTATAGTTTTGTAATTTTATATTATTTCAAGAAATCAATCATTGTACTTTAGAAAATACAAATGCTAATTAAAGATATTTCTATATAATTTCTTTTCGCAGTTTTTCTTTCATAATTGAATGTTATATATTACTAGCTGGTATACCCGTTCTTCGCACGGGTGAATTGAAAGATAAAGAAGTTTTTAATGAGTTCATTTTACGTGAATTCCAAATTAAACAAAAAAAAAGCTTTTTGCATATTTCAGCTGAACAAAAAAACCATATTTGTTAGGTTTAAAGTCTGCAGTCTAATAGCTGATAAAAAGGTGTTTTTTTATTTATTTATAACGCCCCGTAAATCTCTTGTGGGTCGATTTTAGAAAACGCCTTCCTAAGCTGATCTCTGCTCAGCAGAAGTAACACATTGTTACGAATTTTGTCTAATGAACGCTTAAAATAGTGTAAATAATTTATATCTGGATGTGTAATACGTTCATATTACATTCTGTGGTATTTATTTTATGTTAAAATTATAAATTCAGAAACAACACGCTTCTTACATTATAATGGCAATTCAATGGAAACATAGCGAAATGTTGGCGATAGAGCCACGTTGGCATCATTTTTGGTGACCACGTTGGCAACTTGGCGATTGGCTGAACGGTGCAGAAGTTGCTTTGCTGTAGAGTCACTTCACGGGGAGCTGCAACAAAGAGGAGAGCACAAAACCCTTCTCCACAAAAAATATATAGGCATGCCAAGTTTCATAGTGATCGGTTGAACGGTGTTGGAGTGAAGCGAGGTCACCAATACACAAACATCAGTTTATGTATATACAGTCAACTTTCGCTAATTCAAACCTTCGATTATACGAATCTCTCACTAATTCGAAGAATATGTTCAGGCCCTTGAAAAACTCTTGATATTTCGAATTAAAACAATACGTTTTGCTACACTCAATATTTCGAAGTAAAATCTGTGGCTGGCCAGACTACTACACGCAATATATATATATATATATAATTCGAAGTTATCTTATAAAACTCTCGACAATTCGAAGACTATCATGTAGAGTTGTGTAGAAAACAAGTTGGAGCTTATATATGTTGGGTTGTATTGTCTCTGCGTGTCTATACTGTACGTAGCCCCTTTAATGACCATCTCTCTGCCCCCCCTCCCTTCTTTGTTTTTACAGGTTATTCAGGTTAGAAGAAACTTTAACACGCGTTTAACGCGTGTTCTTGCTGCACTCGGGTTCAGAAAGAATGGTCTACTATTGTGAAAAAGAGATGCACGCGTATGACTGTGTATTTTGCTTAGGAGCGACATAGCGATTTAATAACACATCTGAGTAGCACTAAATAAGGCATGGATTAGACTGGGCTTTGCCTTGAAGAGCCAATGGTGTTGGGGACAATGTCTGAGGGAACCCATTACAAATTTTTAAAGATAGCATATTTTTTTCTTTCAAAAAAAGATTAATTATATATAGTATTTATTCTTTAAAAAAAATTTTTAATGGATAAATATATTCTTTTAATACAGGACTTTTAACTTTTGTATAATATTTGTACTGTTTAGTATGTACTTTTTAAAAATACTTTAAAATATTTTCATACATATGTACACAATTGTTGTTTTATTACATAGTTTCAAATTTACACGTGTTAGAAAAAAATATCTCTACGTGTATTTTGGGAGTTTTTTCCTACCCTCTTGATAATTCGAACTCTTAATAATTCGAAGTTTTTCGTTGTCCCTCCAACTTCGAATTATCGAGAGTCAACTGTATATATATGTTACGACCTAAGCCCGAAGTTCGGCCAGTTCCCGAATTGGCTGGACATATCGCACATTGGCCGGCCACTTTCCGAAGTGCCCGGAACTCCCTGGTCAATGTTCTATTTGTTGAAGCAAAACTGTTCGGTAGGGGCGCTTTCTACAAGCTAGGAACAGAACATGGTTTACTCAAACAACTGTACTCTAGAAGTGAGTTTTCCATTCTGCAAGAGAAACTACTTATACATTGGCACCCGTGGGGACAGAGGAAAACCATTACGAACCGTTGCCTCTTCACAATCGCTGACCGGCGGCCAAGACTATACTCGATGCAGTTGTACTACCAAGTGCTCAACAAATCGCTGCAGATGTGTTGTTGCTTATGCCACCTGTTTGACGTAGTCAGATCGAGGCCCACGAAATTCATCATGGTAGCGGGCTAGAAATACGTCTGTCATTAACCTAAGCTTTGAGCCCATGAAGGTGACAGCACGATTTTGCTCATGATAGATGGCGGCACCATTCGGACCCACAGATTTAACGAGCACGTGCTCCGTTTGTACTTTGCGAGTATTTGGTGGCATCGAACCCAGGTCTTCCGGTCTGGCGTCTGATGCTCTAACCACTAGGTTACCCACGGCCTAGCTGCAGATGTAAAAATAACTAACTGTTGTGCAATTCTAAATGACATAAAAGTTCATCTTGTAGTAACAAGTGATGATACTGATAATTTTCTGTAATAAACTAATTCAGTAGATAATGTAATTATCTTTTTGTTTGTTTGTTTTCTCCAAGTAGAGGAAATTTTCATAAGAGACCAGAAGGTTTCTGGTACTGTGAGATCCTCTACTCACTAAAACTTCTCCCTTCAGACTACAGCCCATCTAGGGCCACCTAGGCACCTAAGAGGGGCGGAATCGACGGCAAACTCCTCTGTGGCAGCTATAATGTGATTATCATTACATTACGGCATACAAACACCCAAAATTTGCTCATGGCCTTTTTCTCCTGACCTTGGCCGATCACCCCATGCCATTTCGCGAACTGGCTGACCAAACCCTCAAAATCAAGGAAAGATCGGACTTTGGCCGGTCATTGTGAGGCGATATTGGCTGTTTCGCGATTTGGCCGGCCAATTCGGGAACTGGCCAACTTCGGACTTTGGCCGTAACATATATATAGATATTTATGTATATACAGGATGTCCAGCCTTAATGTGACCCAATAGCTAATTCCCGAAACCGTTCGGTTTAGATATGCACTTCCAATTTGAAAAATGTTTTAAAACAGGTAAGGAATATTTTTACGTGCTTTTCGAACCAAAAAACCCATTTACAAAAAAATTACAAAAATTAAATTTTTATACGGTTTCCAGGTCCTATCACTTATATTTAGGAAAAGATGCAGTACACACAAAAACAAAGTAAACACAAAAGGGTTCATTTTATTACGATAAAAACTGGTCGAGTTATAGAATTTTGAAAATTATACATTATATCCATTTTCTCGGCTATTTTCAAGAAGCTAGTAAGGGGCCGTCTCCAAAGTGAAACTAGTTGGAACTCTGCTGGAAACTTTCGCTCTTGCACGTCACTCTTACGGAAATAATTTTTAAATTTAAAAGCATACGTTAATAATACAATAATTGAGTACTTAAGAAATAAAATTTATTCTGTGTACGTGTAAAACGTAGCAAAAATAAAATGTTTTCGACGAAGAAAACATTTCAAAAGCAGTTCCAAGAAAATAGACTTATATGCTGCGGCTTCAGTCTGATTTGCTGCGTTTTTGCTGATCATTACGAACGTTACAAATCGGTTGTGTAGTCGCTTGCAATTGCATACAGTCGTATTCTAATATTAAGAATTCTAGAACGGGAGAATGAGATGTATACAAATGAAGAATACTGCGAAATGGTACTGTTTCATGGGCAGTGTAATCGAAATAAGAGAGAGGCGGCAAGACTTTATGCCATTAAATTTCCCACTCGAAGACATCCATCTTATTGCACAATTGCCCGTGCTGTTCAGCGCTTGTATAAAACTGGGAGTTGCAATAGACGTATTCCCTGTCTCGTGCCTTCACCATTATTTAAGTTAATTTGGTCATTCTGATATAATAAAGTCCCTGATTCATGATTGGCGCATCCTTCCACATTATGCTATAATTTGAACGGCAAATCCTGTATTATTTTGCTGCTATTTGTTAAAACAAGCTGTTTTAATCTTTTCGGTACAAGTTGTATTTCTTTAATTTAATTTTTATTGTTTGCCATACAGCGATATAAATTGTCAATCTATGATGTTTTTCTTTTGCTCTTTCTGTAGATAGTGAATTACTGTTCTTTAAACTCAATTTATATACGACCCCCTTTTCTGAGCAACTCGTATGCTTCAAATTTATGTAGGCATAACTTGGCCAGTTTTTATCGTAATAAAATGAAACTTTTTGTGTTAACTTTGTTTTTGTGTACTGCATCTTTTCCTAAATACAAGTGATAGGACTTGGGACCATATAAAAATTTAATTTTTGTAATTTTTTTGTAAATGGGTTTTTTGGTTCATAAAAACATTCCTTACCTTTTTTAAAACATTTTTCAAATTGGAAGTGCATATCTAAACCAAACGGTTCGGGAATTAACTATTGGGTCACATTAAGGTTGGACACCCTGTATATATATATTTATATATGGTGAAAAATATTGCAAATGGTTAAAAAATCGATACCATTGTCAAGAAAACCATTTATCGATAAATTTCCGCTATATAAAGGGACATAGAATCAGTCATGTTAAATAGAATATAAAACTCTTTGTTACTTGCTCTAGATGAGCACTAAAATTGATGATTTAGAGCAACAACAAAACATAGAAATTTCTATGTACTTCTCCGATTTTGCCAATGAATATAAGACAGATTTCTTGTTATTTAAAAGCATCGTATTCTATCATATCATAAAACTGGGAGAAAACTCTAAGGAAAGGTTCCAGAAATTTCCAGGTAATGAATTTAGTTGGATACCGATGGACTTTTTCTTGTCATACTTTTAATTCTATTCAATGTTTTGATGGGGGGAAAACAGTTAATGGATGTTTCAAGCGACGAAATACTACACATTCGATTTAAATCTCTGATTTGACAAAAAATTTGATATGGGTTGGAAATGAATATGCCAACTTGAAGAAGTTAATTATATTTTGATTGATTCCGAACTGATCTACTCATATGAAATCAATTTTTCAAAATGTGTTGCTACTAAAACAAAATATTGATTTTGATTGGTTGCGTAATCTTACTTACGGCTTGCGTTTTTCAATATATATCGGAACATAGAAACACTCATCACTTCGTGAAAGTGTATTCCTCACATTGAAATCTTATGATGTAACGTTTTAAAAGTATGTTTCATTAAAAATATTTTCATTCATTTCTGCAAAAACAAAACCATTACTTATATCAGCCATTAATTATGCTTTTTATATATAGACTTCTAATAATGGCGAAATAAAAGCGAATTCCCCTCCCCCCTCTCCCAAATATTTCACTTCCTCTATGTTGACAATTAAAAAAAATAGTCTCTATTGTGTAACTCCAGAGGGCCGTTACTAAACTTTTCACCGGATGGAGAGAGAGGAACAAAATATTTTGTGCACGATTGATTTAAAGGGGCACAATATGTTCCTTTAAAACCCGAGATATTTTTATCTTTAAATACAAAATTTTTCTGGTTATTAACACTCTATTGACCCTAATGACATTGGGGGAAAAATTTTAAAAATTTCACATCACCCTGAAACACAGACGGTGCCCACACGATCGTGCGGGTAGGGATTTTCCTGTGAAACCATCACCTGACAAACTTTACGAATTCTACACTTTTTAGTTCTAAGTTGATGACAGAAACAAATTTAATCCAACTAAAATTGTTACAAATAAGGAAATTAATCATGTTATAATTAATTCCTCCATTGACATGTAATTTATTTACTGCAAAAATCTTTAAAGTATGTTTTTTTTTTTACAAACAAAAAAAAGTATTGCATTTTTTACAATGTGTTTTCGAACTGCTATCGCAGTTTTCAAATATGCACTTTCGAGGCCTTGAAATGTCATCAACACATCGAAAATATCTATACATGTTATGTCTTTTATCCTGGGATTGCTTTTGTGAGTAGGCTGATTATAATACTTCAATCTTTTTACGGGCGGAATTACAACACTCATCCTCGTCATCAGTTAAAATACTTTTGTTAGTAGGTGGAAATGCTGCTATGCTGCAGCTTTCTCTGACTTAAATTTTAAGAGGTCCATTTTGATTTTTAGGAGGAATTTTATTTGATATTGCATCTTTTTTGTACTGGAACCAAGCATTTGCTACAGTTAAAACAATGAAATCAATGGGTTCGAGAGACTTCGGTGCCAAAGGATGATTCGAAATTGTCTTTTCGTTACAAATATTTCCACATCTTTCTTCATCGCCCTCATCTAAACTTGATTCTCCTTCCAGTACACGGAGTTCATTTGCCTTGTTCTCAGCAAAGTCATCATTCGAGAGATCACTAAGTTTATATAGATTCTGATTTATTCATCAATTACAATTTGTTCTTGTGTGAGAATTCTTTTCCTTTCAGACACCTGAAAAAGCTTTTAGTTAAAAGTTAGAACAGTATTCCATGAAAAATAATAGAATGTATCAGAAAATCGTATTATTTAAAAAGTATATATAAATAAATAAAAATCACACCTTATACAACTCTTACTGGAAATTTCAGATTTTAGGATGGGGGGGAGAGTCATGAGAGGGAGAGAGAGAGAATGCAGATATCTGTGTAGAGCAGAGGTTTCCAAACTTTTTTGTCCCTTAGACCCCTTGCCATGTTTTTCGGTTTTGAGTGTACTTACCTAATATTAAATTTTTGCAAATGTATCAACTTAAATGTTTTTTGACAGCTGGTATAGCACTACTTATTTTAAAAGTTTTATGTTTCTAATTGTAGTTAAGTAGATTATTTAAAACTTAAGAAACACATGAGAATTAATGAAATTAAAATTAAAATATGAAATAATTGCTACACAAAATAACTGAACAACAAATAAATGTTTTTAATGGGTGGGATGAATCTGTTGCTTCAATAAAAAATTTAAACATTTGACTTTAATCTTTTCAGGTTAGATTCCTTGGTTAGTAGTGTCCAGTCTTTTTTGTTTTTATTTTTGTTTTTATTTGGGGATTGGTAAGCGCGCTGAAACTCTTCCTCTCTGGGAAAAGCTATTAAAAACTTTCTTGAGATGTTCCATATATCGGATAAATAACAAGTTTTATCTTTTTGAAACAAAAATTGCTAACATTCGTTTCTAAACTTTACTTTAAGGTCGTCGTTAGGACTATTAAAATAAGTTTTTTATGAAATCAGACATTTTTTTAAAATTTGACAACATGAATTCATTACCTACTGTGATATTGCCATATATATAATCAAAGCATTCACAAACCTAGTTTCAAAACCTTAATAAAAGGACATTTAAATGTTGAATTTAGGTTAAAGCGTCTTTTTGCTGGCAGATTGTCTGTGACAAATTGAGAAACTGTTAAAATTCGCAACATCCATTTTTATGTTCCTTTAACTTTATTCTGGCAAGAAACACCGAAATAATGGTCCTGTTTTAATAAAATTTATGCTGTCGCTTTCTAACTGCAAATTAACCCCAGTAATTTTAGTAAATAAAGTGGTTTAAATAGGTAAATCGGATTTACACTTGATTAAGTTTTCTTTTAAAATCAAAGTCACGATCTGTTTTAGGCTATCGTAGACCCCCATTTACACCTCATGGATCCCCAAATTATTTTTTCGCTGACGTGGACACTTTTCAGGTCGTCATAGACCCCTGGGGATCCATATAGACCACTTTGGGAATCACTGGTGTAGAGGATGAAAATGTCATACCTCTTAACAAATCTATGAAAGAGAAAATTAGTTGCAAATATGTGCAAGAGGGGAAAAACGGACTCGTCCAAGACAACCCTCAAGGCAATATGGTATTAATTATATAGCAATGTATATCATTTTTATTTAGGCTTCCATTAAAATTATTGAAACAGAAAAAAAAAATTAAAAGGCAAACACTTACCTTTAACTCGTAATTTTGAGCTTCGGTCAAGTGACGAGGATGACACCCTGAGCTAGCTCCTCCCTCTCCAAAACCAACGAGAGGACATTTCGCCGAGATAGGTTTAATCGTATTGAATCGGCCCCTCTACACGGTGGGTCTTCATGGCACTAGGCTTGAACTTATGACACGCCGGCTATAAGTTGATGATCAGAACCGCTAGGTTACCGCGGTACAAGAAGAGGACCTAAGGTCATGAAATGTTGCAATGTACTTTATAATACTCTCCTATCAATAATTATCGCTTTTGGTTGTTTATATTGTAGAAAAATAACTTTATTTTGAGTCAAAATCACCTAACCAAAATTAAGAATAAAAAAAAAATTTCGATAATTCACCTCTTTTGTGTGCCAATATCAAATTTTGAAATTATTTTCTTAAATTATTTTGTTCGTAATCTTCATATCATAGAATATCTTTTCCGCATAGGTAGGTTCCATTAACAATATTTTTTTTCACCTCAAGAAACACCATCCACTCTAACGTACATGTATCAAAAACGAAACGCTTACAGTATCATGGAAATTGAATGTTTTATTCAGGAAATGCAGCTACAAGAAAAATCAATAATGCGTTGGTCCACATCTGACCCTCACTTAAGCAATTATCCACCTGGCTATTGACTCGGAGGAATGGTCGGATGAGGTCTCATCAAAGCAGTAGAAAAATATGCGGAGTGTGACCGGACTCTATCCTGTTGAAATATAAAACCACGATCCGTGAAAAAAAAAGGAACACTATTGGATGTAAAATATCTCCAACTTGATATAAGGAATGGATTTCATAAATGACAAATAAAAGAGGTTCGGTTATTAAAAAAATTTAATCCCTACATAACTCTTGGCTGTTAGTTTGAGAAGCCGAAGATAATCAGGTGAGTATCCCACTATTGTTCTGGATGTTTCTAAAAACGATGTCCATCGGGGGCATTTCTAAGCGGAACTGATCACTGGGGGTGGGGAATTATTAATTATCATTATTCAATGATCTAAATTTTAATTAAGAAAAGTATGAAAAATAATTTTCTTTTTACCTATGTAATTACTCCCTTTATCATATTTCATAAATTTTATAACATTTCATAACCACTTTGAGCCAATATTATAGCTCATTAAAATTACTATATCCATGCTAAAGGCTGATAAATCAATATATATGTTATCTTTAAAGTGTATAATTCAGTTATTTCATAGAATAACTAGGTATTTTATGAAATAACTAGACAAGTCTCAGTAAAAGTATATAATAGATGTAAAATTTCACACTTTACCTAGTTATTCTATGAAATAACTAATGATAGACCATTAAAAAGTGAAAAATAAACAATTCCAATGTAACTTTATAAATTAAATTATCATAAACAACTAAAACCTGTCGAAAAATGCATTTTATCTATATTGCGGATGTTTGATAAATAATAAGGAAAAAAAGATGAGATATATATATATATATATAAATTATTATTGCTCATATTGCTTATATTAGATCAAAAGAAAGGGGGTGGGGGAGGATACTTCTTGCATTTGTTACTGGCACAATTAACTTTTCTACTCCTTGAACTTCACGGATATCAGTAGTCACGGTAATCAATAGTCACGTAGTACTTTTTTTCTGTGCTGTTTTAGCACTTTTTACTTTTGTTATCAAAGTTAATCCTTTTTCCCGAGTATAGTGCAGTACTGTTTAACTCTGCTCCATTCTTATTCAATGGATTCAAATATCTCTTGCATGGAGTCTTTCTTATTTACAGGTGGATCTCCTATTCCTGCAGAAGTCATTGCTTGAAAACAGGTTGCAAAAATATTTGTTAATAATCCGAAATGTAAGACGCTAACATAAATACACCGTCCAAATTCTACGTTTTAAGGCATTGGGGGAATGAAAGGAACACACGCACACTTCATTGCAAAGCAGACATAAGCAGTTCAAAACTGATTGTTGTATTTCAAACTTTATAACGATCAAGTAATTATTATTCTATAAAGTGCCTAGTTAGATCGTAGAATTCAACAGTTTTATATACTTTAACTGGCTTGTCCAATTATTTCATGAAATACCTAGTTATTCTATGAAATAACGGATTTCACACTTTAACATGGTAACATACATGTGTGTGTGTGTGCGTGTGAGCAAAAAAAAAAAGAGAGAGTAAATTAGAGTTTGAGAAAGTGAGACAGCAAAATGAGGAAGAAAGGGAGTGAGATAGAGAAAGTGAGAAAGAGTGAATGAGAAAGAGAAATTGAGTGAGTGTGTGAGAGAGAGTGAGTGTGTGAGAGAGAGTGTGTGAGAGAGAGTGAGTGTGAGTGAGAGAGTGATTGAGAGAGAGAGTGAGTGAGTGAGTGAGAGAGTGAGTAAGTGAGTGAGTGAGAGAGTGAGCGAGTGAGTGAGTACGTGAGAGAGTGAGTAAGTGAGTGAGTGAGAGAGTGAGTAAGTGTGAAACAGAGTGTGTGGGGAGATAAGAGTATGGGAACGATAGAGAGGGAATGAGAAAGATAGAGTGTGTATGAGAATGAGAGACAGATTCAACTTTGAAACATCGATATTTTAATCGATATTTGCTTCTTACTGTGTGAACAATTCTTTTTACCAAGCTCTTTTTCAGAACCTTATTTTGCGTGAACTTCATATTAACAGTTATTGCACCTCTTATCTATGTTTTCAGACAGTGATGACAATTTAAAGCAGTGGTAAACTTTCTTATAAACAAGGTGTAACATGGGAATTAAAAAAAAAGAAATCTCAATCGCGTTATCTATAGATAACCCAAAGGTCGATTGTTTCTTAGCAACTCACAGATAAGTCATAAGGAAAAGAAGAAGAAACTCCTGCTAAGATTGAACTCAATTATTGTTTTTTATTCGCACACGCCTATCTAAAGGTAAGTTGTAAATATATTATTTTATTGACACCTTTATGAGAAGGGTGAGGGAGAGCTAATATGTTATGGTTTTATTTATTTCACAATGTGTCTAACGCTGAAACGTTGTTTTTTGACACTAAAAAAAGCTACATTAAACTATTTTTTTTTATTTCGATTTGTTTTTAACAAAAGCCGGTATCACATTCGCCGGTTAGAACTTTACTTCCAAATTTTACTTAGTACTTCATTAAATATTATTACTAGCTATATAAATATATTTGATGCGTGATATATATATATATATTATATACATATATATATATATATATATATATATTACATATATATATATGCATATTAAACGTATAAATTAGCATAATATACCATTTAAGTGTCAGAAATGTTTTTTTTTGTTTGCATTTAGATAGTTGCTTCGAATGGATAATATTTGGGGGAAATAAGCTTTTACGTAATTAAGTCGTAATAAAAAAGACTTATGATGTATATTGTTTTAATGTGATGCATATTCTATAATATTTAATGTTTATTATCAATAGTACTGTATGTACACACATTATGTTTTACAATTGTTTTGCTAGAATAACATATAAGTAATTTTTAAGTATTGTTTTAATAATAAATAATATCCGAATTCTCTCTCTTCAATTAATTTTCACTTTTTCTCTACCCTAAAATCGTGAATTTTGCCAAATTGTGAAATTTTTTATAATTTTATTTTATAGGCCATCTTATATTAGCTTTATAAAAATACCAAGTTTATTATTTTTCGTTCACTAGAAGAAAAACTACAAGTGTTTTAAAAAAAAGCAGATGCCGTTACTTTAAGTAAGATATATATGTCGTACTTTAAAACGCTTTTTACTCTAAATGTGCGGTTTTTTTAAAAAAATGATCAAACGGGACCGGCGATTGCTAAAAGACTTTGAAAACAATAAAGTGAATTTTTTTGTGTATGTTCTGTATAATAGACTGTTAACAGTTTTGTTAACCTTCAGATTTATCAATCACTGATTTATTACAAAATTTACAGTCCCTTATGTGAATATAATCACTGTTTTTTTTAAGCAATTTCATATAATAACTAAGATAAAATGCTCTAGGTTTTGTAAAAATTAAAATATCTCTTATCCTGAAGGTCATTTCAGAAGTGAAGAACATAGCAACACATCAGAATTGAAAAATTGAAAATTTGTTCATAAACTTTTGGTACAAAATGGGCCTCGTTTATGCTATTTTTTGTAAATTTTTACCCATATTTTCCAATTTTAGAAAGAATGATTTCTTTTTCTCTTCTTAATTTTTCTTTTTCGTAAAAATGCACTAAATAAATTTAAAAACTACACAAAAATTCTCCATACCTCAATTTTTTTTTTTAAAGTTATCGCAAGTAGTCGGATACTTTAAGCATAATCCATTATGTGAAAACGTAAATTCTGTTTTACGACGGAAAGTTTAAAATTGATAATTGTGTTAGTTTTTTAATAATTCTAATACGATCAGAGAACGGATCTAAATTTAACTTTTGGAAGGCATTGAAGCACGAAAGAGAAATTAAAAGAATTCTTTAGAAGGCATTTTTATTCTAATAGCATTACATTCAACGAATAAAAATAAATCTTTTAAAAAAAAGCATTACATTATTTGAAAATCTAAATTTTTTTCTTAGAATACACGGTTTGAGAAAAGTTACACTAAATGTATCAAATTTCAAAAATTAAAGCATGATTTAAGAATATTTATCTTCTTTACTTACATCCACTTGTAGGTGAAATTACTTGATGAATCATACTTGAGCACAAAATCCATGAATATACAGGGTGTCTGGGCCTAAAGTAGCCAAAAGTAATGTCTTATTATTACGGAACTACTCATCAGAATGTAATAAACTGTTTATCCATAGATTGGAAAACTCTCCGAGGTTCTTTGGGTCTAGTCCGATCGGCTGCACGTGCGCGCATTATTCGCAATAGCAGACGACAAATTCTTTTTACACTATTTTCATTGTTAAAGATGTGGACGCCACAGCAAAAGATGTGCGTAGTTTGGTGAACGGAATTTAAATCAGTCGCACGCGTACAGCAACGTGTTCAAACAGAATGGAATGTCGATCCTCCGACATCAAAATCTATCCACCAATGGGAAAGATCCTTAAAAGAGACGGGAACTTTGGAATCTCAAACTGTCAAGTATTCTTAAGTTTTCGTGAGAGAAGACACTGTTGATTGTGTGCGTGATTCATTTTGTAGGAGTCTTGATAAGTCTATTAGGCAAGTAAGTAACGAAATTCCATTCTGTTCAAACACATTGCTGAACGCGCATGACTGATTTAAATTCCGTTAAACAAAATGCGCACTGTATCTTTTATTGTGGCGTTCACATCTTTACTAACAAAAATACTGTAAAAAGAGTTTATCGTCTCTGATTGCCGAATAATGCGCGTGCGTGCGGCCGATCGGACTAGACCCAAAAAATCTCGGAGAGTTTTCCAATCCATGGAGGAACAGTTTATTACATTCGGATAGGTAGTTCCGTATAATAAGCCATTACTTATGAATACTTTAAGCCCCGACACTCTGTATATATATATATATATATATATTCAGTCGGACCTCTATTTTACGAACTTTTTCCCGGAACCAAGAGCATTTTACGAATTAAAATGTAATAATAGCCTCCGAATAGCGAAGTGCATTTTCTATTTAACGAACTTTTTTCTTGTGATTCGATTTTTTCCCTTCCTATTTTTAAAAGGATAAAATCATTTAATCCATTCGACGTGGATTACAATGTGGTGAAAATATGTATGATGGGGTTTTGGGTGCGTTGAAAAGTTACGAGGCGCATTATGAGAGCAAACATTTTTTTTCAAACAAAAAAAACAAAAAAAAACTCAAACAAAAGCGTCAATATAGGCTTAAAGTTACTGGTTATAAACATTTATGTTTTTATTTAATTGTTGGCTTAAAATTATAAAATATCATTAAAAGGCATTAATTTTAACATAAAATTATTTTTAAAGGTAAAAATACAGCATATTTCTGGACAATGCTTTTTTCCCCCCTTTCTTTCTTTTTTTTCCCTTGCATTTTTCTTTTTGATAGATAAGATATGCAAAATAGATATTAATTTACAAAAAAAAGTGGGTGTAAATAATTAATTTTTAATAATATATAGTGTTTATGTATTTTAAATATGCTTTATGTGGTTTATAAAATATATTATAAGATCAATCTCTATTTAACGAATTTTCCTCAAAACGATCTTTTTTTCGGGATTTGGCAACTTCGTTAAATAGAGGTCCGACAGAAAAAAATATATGTATATATAATTCACGTTAATTTTGTCTTAAGGGCTTTTTTTCATAATGGTCCTGTGCCCACCAGGACTTCGCTTAATAATCAATTTCTAATTAAGCCACCTAACCGTATATTACCGTAACTTTATCTCTTCGAAAAATAAAGTTCAGCGTTTTTAAAATTTAAACTATATAATGTACATCATCCGATTATTTGGACTAAACAAAGATGGACTTCCGGTAGTCCATCTGTATTAATAGAGTGATTTCTGGAAAGAAAAAAATAGCTGTTTCTGGTAACCGACATGTGCGCTGCGTGTGTTTGTCTTTCTGTGTTTTGTTTTGTGTGGCTACTTGTGCTCTAAGTTTGTGTAAGTGTTTTTCTACAAAAGAAAATAAATGTGGCTTGTTACTTAACAGGACGTTGTCCTCAAATTTTGTCCCGACTACATCATCCTCATCATAGTTCAAAAAATTGTAAATCCTTCAAGACGAAACATCACATACAAATATAAGTAATTTAAGTCGGTTTAATTATAGCGTTTTTAATTGGCATAAGTTGATTTTATGAAGTCTTTGAAGAGATTTTTGAGGCTAGGTGGTTTCGAATCTTCATTTTATTGTATTATGAAGAAAAACTCTCACAAATATAAGACACAAATCAAGACAATAACATCCGCGGTTAAAATGACAGTCACAAAAAGCAGCCATTGCTATCCAGAAATTTCCGTCTATTTATATCGATGGACAACCGGAAGCTATTAAAACTATATGATATCTGGTAAAGGTTCTGCTGATTAGTCCAGATTCTCGGATGATATTAGATTGCATAATTTTGAATTTAAAATCGCTGAACTTTTAGTTTTGAAGAGGTAAAATTATGGTTGTGTGTATCTCGTCTGTTGAGTGAACTAGAAATTGAATAAAACGCTAAGTCCTGGAGAGCTTAAGACCATTACGGATTAAACAACTCTCAAAAGAAAATTAACGTGATTTATTACACACTCAAGGAGGTACAAACATTTTTCATCTATTTTTTTCTAAAATTTAATATTTAATTATAAGAAAGTTTTTTTTAAAAAAAAAAAGGATTTGTGATAATTGAATTAAATAATATCGATCATAAAATTTGTAGATACACTAGCATAATACACACTAATAAAATTTAGATAAAATTAAATTAAGATGAGTATTTTAGATCAGTTATCAATATAATTTAAAGTTTCCTGCACAGTGTTAGGGGTAAAACAATCTTTCGATTTATCTTATCCAAAACGCATTCTAAATAATACATTATTAATATATAATTGACAAAAATTGATACAAAATTTATCATACATTCTGTCTTTTGTTCGGGATCATCCATTGTAATGAAAAGAAATCCAACGTTAAATAATTATAAATACAATTATCAAGTAAATTCAAAATAAAAGTAAGAAGAGGTTATTCAAATAAATTTCTCCCATGATGTTTAAGTAATGATTTGTGTTATTTCCTTCACAAATTAAAATTAGTCTGCTTTAATTATTGAAATCACTTTAGATTGTTTTAAAAATTAAGTTTTTTTTAAAATACTTTCAAACATTTATATTCTAAACTTTCGATCAGGTTTGATGGGAAACTTAAATGATATTTAATTCTTAAAAACTAAAAATAGAACATATTTTTGATTATTTTTAAGCAAAAATTTTGTAGGGAATTATAGATAAGTCTTTACACGATTTTAAAAAAAAATTATTAACTATTTTTTTCTAATTTAACGTTTAGGATTATTTATCTACAAGTTTCTGTATTGATTTGAGATTGAATAATTAAAACCAACACACACACATAATGATTGCAAAACTTTTCACAAGTACATTTTTAACAATTAATACGAGGGAAGGATTTGTGAAAAAGGAAAGGAAAACTCAAAATTCAAAGAAAAAGAACCCACGTAAAGAGTTAAAATTTATCAAGTATATAACAAAAACAAATAAAAAAGAAACATAACAGAAAACGATTGTCAGTTATTTTTGTTATGAAATAGATTAACTTTCAAACAATTAAAACAGCTAGCGACATCTACCGAGACTAAACATCAGTCAATTGAAATTCATCATGAGTAAAAAAATGTTTTTAACCGATTTATAATTCTGGTGTCTTAAAAAATAAATATTTTTCACTTATACGCTTCCAATTTCGACTAGGAATTGTCATTTGAAAAGGGAAAAAAGGGAATTTTTGTGAAAATAAGATGTCCCACTCGTATATTTCGTATTTCAATATTTTAAAGCATAATGGATATACAGACTACATATGCATGTTCATGTTAGAATAACGAAAAGTGGTACGGTTACTTTCAAATCAAACTGCATTCTTAATATTTCTAAATCAAGGTTCAAAGATATTGTCACTCAGAAACACAAGAAAAATACTATGAGTATTTAATACGTGTTTCTGAAACGTGCGTAGGATTATTCGCAAAATAGAGAAAAATCGTTAAGTGTAAATTCAAAATCAAAAATTATACACTATAATTCTAAAAACTTCTAATTGCATTAAATTTTTTATATATTTTAATATTGTTATTTTTATAATAACTAGCATAGGCTGTAAAAAAAATTATACTTTAAGTGTAAAATTAATGGTGATTTTAAAGTGTACATCAATAGATTTAACCTGTGTCCTTCCAAACTTTGAGACTGTAATGTTGGTGGAGAGCAAAGTATCGAGCATCTTATCCTTTTTTGTTCAAAATTTAAGAAAGAGAAAATGCACCTGAAAACCAGACTGTGGATACTCTTAAAATCAACTGTCAAGTAAAACTTAGTTCACTTTATTTCGTATCTTCATTAATTTGATTTCGTAATTTTTTGTAAATTTTTCATTTCTCTGTTTTTGTAACTTCATTGTATTGGTTTTGCTACGTAATTGTTTTATTTTGTAATGTATTTATGTGTTCGTAATTTGTTTGTTTTTGTTATTTCATTATTTCGTAACTTTTGTCCTATTATTTACTTTTTATTTTATTTATCAAATTTTGTTTGTTTTACTTACTTCTGTAAGCCCCGTGTGATATTTGTGGTGCACGAGAATTATTTGATCTGTCTTCAATAAAAAAAGGGCAAATTCGTAGCGTTTAATTTATATATTAAATATATGTTAAGTATTTATTGTTTCCCAATGTTCATAATTATTTTCTGAAATATGGATGAAACGGTGTAGCCACGGATACGGTCACGCGATCATGAATTACACGTTGTGAATTCCAGTTCACTCAAACTTATTTTTCCACGCTTCTTTTTTTGTACGATTTTTTTTTCTGCAGCATATATTAAAAAGTCCATCAAATGATACAAATATATGTAAGGACAATTAAATTAGATCTAAAATTAAATCCAGACCACTTCCAACTTTTATTTTCCCGTTACATCTTCAAGTATTAAATTGATTACCCAGTTCGGGAATATAGAACACATTACCTTAAAAGAAGTTTGCCGGCTCCGACCATTAATTTTTATTACCTAGTATTTCAAATATACCTCTTCAATAAGACATATACTTGAAAACATCTGGCTTTTGAGGGGGTCACCGATTCATATGGTTAACACGTGTGTCCGTCTCTCTCTCTCTCTTACAAACAGATTACAAAATGATCTCATGGAATAAAGACGGTTAAAAAATAATGTCTGGATGATCACTCAAAAACCACGACATATGTATGCATTTTTCTTAGACATGCTCGGCTTTATTTAAGGAACAAAATGAGAGGCCATTTTCTTGTAATTAGTACCAATTTTGAAAGGACTTTAATATTCCAGAATGAGTTTTGATCTTGTATGCCTAGTTACCGCGACAAATACAAATGGTTAACCAATGCACTATTTTCGCAAAAACTGAGTACATTGTACAAAAATATCAACTCTTAACGAAGTGGCATCTTCAAATGAAGAAAGCTATTTTTAACCAGTTCTTCACAAGAAAACCCATGTTCTTGATTAAAGAAAGTTTTTATGTATCAATTTTGAAATTTTCATGTATGCAATTTGTGATGTAAAATAAAATATACTGGTTGTCATAAACAAAGGAAAAATCGCAAAAATAATGATAACTCGCCCAAAATTAAATCAATATCAATGAAATTTGAATATGTTGGTAAGAAAAAAGAGCTCTGAACGTTATTACATTTTGAAAAATAGTGGCGATATAGTCGGAATATGTCATTTTCGAGGAATATAGAAATGGATGTCTCAGAGCAAGGCGGCAATTGTAGCAGCGCGTTTGAGATTAGAAATCTGGTATAGCGAAGTTGTAACAATGACCTCCAGGCATTTCATTTGACCGAGCTATTGGGAGCTACTGGGAGACTAGAGACAGGATAAAGTCAGATAGAACTGGCTAAATGGCTGTACGGTAGTACGTCTGGATTCATAGACCTTGACAACAATTTCTAACCACGGATTTGGCATCCAGGAGGTTCATCCAAGAACGGTTATGCGCTACCACGAGTGTCAAAGATCGATATCTGTCATTATGTTCACGAAGGAACAGAACCGCAACTCCGGCTGAACTCAGATCCTCCCTCTCTGCAAGCTCTGGAAGGTTGGTACCAAGGTCAACCATACATCGAAGGCTTCACGAATGTGATCTTTATGCGAGGCGACCAGCCATTTACGTCCTGCTCATGTCAAAGCATCAGCGGGAATGTTTGCAATAGGCACGTCAACATGTCCACTGGACACGTGATACATCGAGGGCTCTTCTCTTAACAGATGAGTCCAGGTTTAGCCTCGAAAGTGATAGTAGGCGTATTTTCATTTGGATAGAACATGGAACTCATTTTCATCCATGAAACGACCGCAAAAGAAATGCATACGAATCAGGCAATGTCTGTGTTTGGGGTGGTATCTCTTTGGGTGAACGCACAGACCTTCGTGTCCTTTCCTTTGGAAATGTTAATGCTCACGCTTATAGAAATGACATCCTGGATGCTTGTAAGCCCTTATGTCAGAGCAATAGGTGAAGCTTTCTTGCTGCAGGCTCATAAGATGAAACTCTACAGGGCTCGCATCGTGGATGCTTATCTTGAGCTGGAAACAATTCAGCGCATGCCTTGGCCAGCTCGATCACCAGACTTTAACCCTATTGAGCCTGTTTGTGACGCTCTAGGACGACGTGCAGCTGCTTTCAATCCTTCTTGTAAAAACCTTGCCACTCTTTCACCTGCCTTGGAAGAACAATACACTTCCTACAGAATTAATATACAGCATAGTGGAGAGCATCACACAACTCTGAATGTTCTGTATTGCTTTTCGGTAGGGGTGGGGAGATAATACCCCATATTTAAGGTACTTCTCCTATACAAAACTGACACATTCAGTTTATACATTGCATACATATGCTGATAATGCCATAACAACACCATAATTGTCTGATGATTTCCTCTTTATGCTATTTTATACCTTTCTTTGCGTTATATAATGTGTATATTAAATTCTACGCATAACTTTTTGCATTATCGGCATTTCTGTGATTTTTCCTTAATTTATGATAGTCAGTGTACTTAAAAATCTTCAAATGTGAGATTGAATAAAAGATAATGATGTGATTGCCAAAATGAGATATCTTCCGTTCGTCATGCATTAATTATCCATGTCATTCATCATTTGTCTAAAGTGGTTGTAGTTGAACAATAACGTAAACAAAAGACAAATCTTTGCATAAAATGACACGCTTGATGTTCCTGAAGAAGTGATTAAAACCCTCGGATTTTCTTTCGGACTTTGAAACGAAATTTTGGCACCATACGCTTGAGAAAAATATAAGCATAAAATCGGTAAAATAAATAAGTTGAAAAGCAGAACAAGTCTCACAATTATTAATTAAAAAATTCTTTCCTGAATATTAAAAAAAAATTTAATTATTGCGACACTTAGTGTATATATATATATATGTGTGTGTGTGTGTGTGTGTCAGGTTAGGAAAGTTTAACTTAAAAATTAATCGAATAATAAATAAAAATAGAACGAAATCTATACTACCGCATTAGGATTTTAGTGTGAGTTGGACTATTTAAGGTAGAGTGAGCGCACTGACGTAGATAAGAGAATAAACAAGTGAGATGCTGGTGACTCTTTGCTGTGATGGTGTATTTTGTTCCATCCGATTAGGCTACAAGTGGCCGCCATGTTGGAGTAGTTTTAGTTGAAGAATAATAAAGTACAGATATTTGAAAGATGACGACTCTCCCTTTATTTAAAAGCAGGCCTGGAGCTTGACACACACACACAACACACACACACACACATATATATAATGAAAATATCACTACAAGAGAGAGATGAATTAACATGATTAATACTTAAAAGAATAGCAATTGCTATATAACAATACAACAGAATTTAAAAGGAGATATGAAAATTTGAAATAACAGAGTAAAATATAAAAGAATGGATGCTTCAGCATTATCAACATTGCTGACTTAGGACAGCTTGTATACAAAAAAATTTCTCTTAAAAAAATTTCCTCTGTATAAAAGTGGGGTTGAACATGTTTTTTGGCCAGCCAACCTTCCCCCTATCTGTTAATAATGCCGAGCAAATACCAATTGTAAATAATGGATAGGAAATCTAAATCCATTATAAGAAAAAGGTAACTTACCTAAAAATTGCATACTGAAATGCAGAGCCCGCGCTAAATCTGAGTACAATAAACAAGTTATTGCCAGATTCTGGACCCAAATACAATTTCAAAACAAAGCAATGGCTGAAAAATAAAACTTAGCAAAAGTATGAAAAGAATAGAAATAATAAAATAAGAATTGTAAGCATACTACCATTAACTTAGAGACTCTTAATATGATTTAAAAGTTATAATAAATTTTAAAAAAGTAATTTTATCTAAAACAAGAAATCAGGGGTATTTTAAAACTATCTAGGAAGAATAATAAATCTATAATATTAACCTGTTAAAACTATGGAAATTTAATCCTTACTATTTAGAATTTCTTGATTTAAATATCTATTAAAAATTAATTGGGTAATTTTGAATTAAACAGTATTTAGTAAAATGCTTATAGTTTTTTATTTTTTCTGATTTATAAGAAACTAGAAATTTATTGCGCAGTGTGTAATTAAGAACAATATTTCTGAATATAGATACATGCACATTACTCTCCCAATGCGGTACTTTTATATAATTGAAATTAAAGTCTTCGCGTTTATCATAAATATTAGTAACTATTTTATTATCTTTTAATTTAATTTCTATATCAAGAAAATTTGCTTCAATACTGTTACTATTTTTCTGTATTAAATTAAGATATTGTGGATAAAAATTAATATTAGGTTTAAAGTTGTCTTGCTTGCCACACAAAAATGATTATATCATCAATATAACGAAAAAAGTAAAATTCTAAGTTGTCTGTGAAACTATTTTCAAAATAATGTAAATATAAATTGGCAAGACAGTTGCTAGTTGGGCCACCTTGTGGTAAACCCTTAATCTGTTGATAAAAAATAATTACCATTATGATAAACATAATTCTCTTTTAGAACTAACCTAAGTAGAGAACCAAATCTATCCTATTTGACATTTTTAAATAAATTATCTTTATGTAAATTTACTAGTGTTTTTATCATATCATCAATATTAATTGAGTTAAAAAGATCTTCAAAATCTAAACTAAAAACTGAAAATATCTTTTTATCTTTAATTTGTGCAATAAGTTCTGTACTATTTTTAAGAATGGCTGAAGTTTTTAGATTATTTATTGTATCTTGTAACATTTCATGTAGAATTTTGCCTGATTTGCTGATATATGTATTAAAACCATTAGTAACTGTTCTAAACTTTACTGGATCTTTATTAGATTTAGGAGTAAGAAATACATCTGGAAATTTAAAATTATTATTAATTTGTATTTTTAATTGTT
The DNA here is from genome assembly GCA_019973975.1 of Trichonephila clavata. Classification (NCBI taxonomy): domain Eukaryota; kingdom Metazoa; phylum Arthropoda; class Arachnida; order Araneae; family Nephilidae; genus Trichonephila; species Trichonephila clavata. The sequence goes on from BMAO01015628.1 coordinate 61,208, forward strand.
TATGAAAAGCCAAAATTCGATATATATATACTTATGTATAAAATTTAAGATAAGTAATTAAAATTCCGCAGAGAGACGTAAAAAGAAATTATCGTAATATTTTGTTAATTTTTCTTATAGCAATATGTGAATTATGTACTTTAAGGCTGTTCTCGCGTAATGTTAAAAGAATAAGGACTTAAATTTCGTACATTATTCCAGGTAGAAAAAGGCCCTGGTGGTGATATATTATTGTAATATTGCTGTCCCCAGTAAATTGAAGTATATTTTATTATGTAAATGATTTCAATTTAAAGTAATCAATTTTTCTTTAATGTAAGGTGTTGCTCTTATTTTTTTCCTCTCCCAATTTTTCTTTACATACTGTATTGCTATGTACAGGATTTTATCACATAATACTTTGAAGAGAAAGATCACATATTTATGAAATATTCCTAAATTTTGAAGAAGTATAGTCATAAAACATGTGTATGTATAAGAACATCGTAAAAATGTATATAAAAAATGGCACATTTCCCCCCTGAAAACGTATTTCCGATCTGAATCTAGATTCTTTGTAAAAGGCCAAGACGGATCTACGAGTTTTTAACTACTCTACGCATTTACGAATAACTTTTGATACGATTATTCGTTTATAGTATTTTTTTTCAGAAAGCTTTTTTTAAAGCAAAATTAATTCTAAGCCATTACATATGTTATGAATTAATTTAATTGTCGTTGTGTTTTATTTTACATCTATCATTTTTCCTTTTAAAAAGCTTTTCTGTAAGAAGTCAAGATGAAGTTGGCCTACGAAGTAATCTTACCACGAGAAGGCAATACATCTCTTGCACCCATCGTATTTCTCCATGGTAGACTGGATTCTAGGAAAACCTGGAAAAAATTTGCGCCAGAAATTGCTAAGAAGACTGGAAGAGAGGTGTCCAGTATTAGTATAAATTTATATTTTTTTAAGAAAATATACTTTTTAAAGATGTGTGTATTCCCAATGAACCTTATATTCTATAGATTCTTTACAATTATTCTTATTTTTAATTAAAAACGAAAATCATGAAAAAAACAAGTCAGTATCATTATTTTTAACTCCATTAATAATCTTTCGAATTTTACTAGGCTTAGCACACATTTGTGCCAACATCTCTACAAGCACTGACAATTTATTATACAAATGTCTAAACAATTTGTTAAGAAACTAAAAATCAGAGAAATTCAATACTTTTCTTAAATGTAAAGAGTTTTAAAAAGTATAAAATATAAATAGCATTCCCATTTATTGCATGAGATTCAGAAATTTGATAACTAAAAAATCATCAAATAAAATAAACCTTCTTTACATTTGCATATGAAGTTAAAAATTAAATTTGCATTAAAATAAGGACGAAATATATGGGCAAAAAATATTGTTCAATCTAATTAAAATGAATAATACTGTAAAAATGTCATCATCTATATCAGGGGTGGGCTAACTTTCCCGGGGTACGGGCTATTTTTCTAATTTTTTCAAGGTGTTGCAATCCACCCAGTGGCGTAGGTGTGCTGATCTAAGAAAAAGGTCTACAATATTTATTATAACTTAATAATAAATACGGAATATGTACTTACCTACATAACTAAAAAAAATTACACTTTTAAAACCGCGTTTAAATCAAATAGCCACAATATAATAATATCAAATGATGCATTTATTATCAAACACACACACACAATCCAAAATACATTAAGAAATAAAACATTTCCATCTGAAGTTAGATCTCGTAGTAATTGTAAGTAGAAGAATTAGCCTGCATACTGTCAACCAATCTTGAATATTTCGATGTATAATTACCAACTGATAATCTTCAGGCGGTCACCCCAAAATGTCTTGGAGGTCCACCGGTAGATCACGATCGGCTTAATGCCCATCCATGCTCTATATATTAAGAGAAGTTGGAACACGGCACAATAATATTTTTCAATGTGAAAAGAACTATAGCTAAAGAGTAGCTAGTTCTTTATCATTAAAATCATTAAATATGAAGGTAAATCAAAAAGTAAAGGGACTTTTGCGATTTCTCTTTCCAAGGTTTGGCAGTATTGCTAGTATCCAGCGTGAATGAGGGCTAGTCGGCAGCATTTACATGAAACATGTCACTCGTCTTTCCTCGTAGTTGTTGAGGTGCAGCAAACCCCTTTTAACATGGTTGCTGCATGAGGGTTGCCGTTGTTGAGGGAATAGTGATGGAAGGGATGGCGAGTATCCAGGGCAGGTATCACAGCTTCAGTTAACAAAAAGCTATTGACTGCCCTTCTTGGTGCAGATCAGCAATGGAGTTGCCATCTTGAACGGTCGCCTACACTCGAACGAGTACGAGGAAAGACTAGTGACTCGCTGTATAGAAGTTTTGCCGACTACCTCTCATTCAGTGCTGGATACTAGTGCTGTTGCCAAACTTTGGAAAGGGAAATTACAAAAGTCCCTCTATTTTTTGACTTACCCTAGTAGATACTTTCAAATAATTTCTAGAAACTAAAGGCAAAAATATCTGTTCATGTTGATATTCTAGGTATACTTATACGATGCGAGGAACCATGGGGAAAGTCCATGGAGTGATGAAATGACTTTCGATGCCATAACTGATGATTTGGAGGAATTTCTGGATGATCACGATATAGAGAAGGCCATCCTCATTGGCCATAGTTTGGGTGGTAGAACAGCCATGACCTTTGCTCTGAGAAAGGTAACTTGTTTAGTGAAGTTGTTTTAAAACGAACTTTATGTGCTTATTTATCAAAATAAACTATTTTACTCTCTAGCATTTTATTTCTAAAACAAATGCTCAAACAAATGAAATTTGTTTTGAATTCATTTGTATATGACGGTCATACTAGAGAGACGTAACGACCTAAAACATTCTACATCAAGAATAACCCATCAAATCGAAGTGATTTTTGGTCGATCAAAGCCGACGGGAGATAATTTTTAATCTCAAATTCTAATTAATCTTATAGCTTCAGCTTCATTCCTAGTCTCTCAATTAAACTTATCATCCAAATCCAAACAAGCAACAATTTTGATAATTATTACAACTACAAAATATTAATCCTTCAAACCATGTTAGAGTTCTATTATAACCTCTTACCGTTTTGGCGTTGAAGAGTTAGCAAATTTGAAAAAAATTAGTTACGAAGAAACAATAGTTATCCTTTTCTTCTTTTGAATAGTATTGACTTATTAAACATATTACCAGTAACGTTTCTTAGCATATTTCAACACTGGGATTGAAAACTGCTTTAGGAAATGAAATTATGTCTACTAATTGTATGAGCTAACTTTACAAACTAGATAACTTGAAAAAGACTTTCAAAAGTATGTCAGCCGAAGAAAGTATCCCAATATCGCTAAATACAGAAAATACACGTTCCGTTGTTTTAGATACATATTTTTGTCAGAATCGGCCCTTTTCCTATTTAAAGCTCATGAAAACTAAGCATCATTCTCTACATTCTGGAGATTCATTATTCTTAAAAGAACACACACAGATTCTGAACACATTACGGAACTTTCGATTTATAAGAAAATTAATTTGTATTCTTTTTCCTATGACAACTTTTTAAGTAAAAAACATTATTAACAAATATGTTGGCTTACTATTCCTTCTACCATTCTCACTTGTAAATCCACAAGTTGGGCAGTGTCAAACATCAAGCTCTTAAGTAAATTCGCCTCACTTTAAGGAAAGAAGTTGTCGAAACGCGTACCAAGTTTATCACTTCTGTCATATATTATTCCTTTAAGAAAAGTTCACTTTAAAGTTCTCTGTAAGTATTCTAGTTAGAAAACAAAATATTTCTTGCAGAAGAGTGTTCAAGGAAATAGCCAGGAAAATTGATCTGGCGTTATGTTTTTGCTTGATGTTTCACGAAATAGTTAAAAGAGTTATGAGTGGCAAATTTATCTGGTTCATCCTTTGAACATGATGAATAATCCTTTGATATTCAAAGAGCTTTTTCAGTGTATTATTTGCCTGAACAGGTACGTGTAGTAAAAGTCTTTAAATAAGCCTAAAGGATTCCTTATATTTTTACATACAATCAATGTAACTTGTTTTATTAACGGTAAAAAACAGCTTAATATTCACAACCGTTTTGCCCTATTTGGTTAATAATATAAGTTGTTATTTACTAGAGCGTTTGTTCTCCAAATTTAATGTATTCTAATACCAAATGGATGTAGCTAGGATTATTATTTTTAACAAATAAATGACTTACTAGTTTTCAACTAAGAAAAATTCATGTTTAAATTGTTAGAAGGTTATTGAATTTCTGTACACCGTGTATTTTTCCTTTTGATGTATAAATGGAAAAAAAAATGTTTAACCATTCAAAATGATTCAATTATGAATAAAAATAATTTATTCTCAAGAACTGAATTTTTTCCATTCTACGTATTCATTTAAAAAGTTTATTTTTAAATATAATTCTCTAAAAAATTGTTATAATCGCATATTTCCTTTTAATTCTTAAAATAATTATTTTATATTACGCTGTTTTTTGTTGAATCTATTTGTGTATATTTTTCACACAAAACATATATAATCTATAAATTTTCAAAACATGTATGCTTTTGAATTTCCCAAGTGCAAAAAAAAAAAAATCCCCTCTCTCTTAAATCTATTTTCTAAAGTTCTAAGTTATGATTCATGTTCCTTTATCAAAAATTATCTAGAATAAAGTTGTAGACATGTTTTTATTCAGTTTATTTTTTAACTATATGGTCAATTTAATATCAATAAAAAATATAAGCGAATTTTTCTTTCAGCCTGAAATGGTAGAAAAGCTAATTGTGGAGGATATGGATACAAGAAATTACAGCTCCATCTCCAGAAGAACAATCCAACAGATTATAATCCTTCTGAGGCACTCTCTTACATCTATACCGCCTAAGGCAGACGAAACAACAGCTAAAAAAGCTATTGTAGAATTTGTTAAGCAAAAGCTACCTCCGGTAAGCAAAAATCCCGAAATTTTTTTGTCTCTATCTCCGAATAATGAATTTGAACACAAATGAAAATTAATCTCATGTAAGGGGGTTTTACTCCCAATCAGATCACACTTGCTTTCCTTAGGTTCTGTTACTGTAGTTCCTATATATACCGAAGAACCAGAAAAACTGGTTCAGGAGTGCGTATCCAAATAAGTGGGGTATGCAACTAATTAGTGCAACGCAGTGTGGTGGCCTGCGTATATATAAAACAATAGGTATCTGAAAGACTGTTCTATCGATTCATGTTGTTACAATGGGAGATTATCAATATTTAAGTGACTTTGATAGTCGGTGGTCGAGAAATGAGACATATCTCTAGGGTAGTGATGGAATTGAATTATCGCATGCTACTGATGGGAGGCTTGGAGGCTGGAAGGCTTAGATGCTGATCGGGTTTGAAGATGGCCCCCAAGACACATGTAATTTGTGTATTCCCCTTGTTTATTGTTGACAGGATATGGTCGGATTCCTAAACCGGGGGTCCCAGCGCGGGATGTCAACGGTCATGAAAGTTGAATGGACTCATAAATTAAGAAAGAGACTCGACTTTTGCAACTTCGCGCTTGGTTTCTGACCAATGACTAGGCGAGACAAAAGGGCTCGCGGATGCAAAAAGGGGTAATTTGCCCTAACTTAAAAGCAGGAGCCGAGACATTTCTCGGTAGATTAAGATACAATATGACTATCTGATTCCGAGAAAATAGAAATAACTTCGAGCACCATGCCGGCCTCCCATCACCTCGCTTCCGTTTCAGATAAGTGGAATTTTAATTTGTTTGTAAATAATGTTTAATATTAATTTCGTAATGGGGTTTCTCTTAATTAAATAAACTATTTAATTTAAATTTAAAGCGAGTAATGTCATTAGTGTGCATTGTCTCATTAACTAATTTTAAGTACTAGCCACTATCATGATGCAGACCAAGTTAAATAATTGTACGATGAATTGTACCTTAAAGAATTGTACCTGCGTAATTGTACGATGTTAAGATAAAGAAATTATTAGGAGCGCTGCATCACTACCATATCACAAATGTATACTGAATATCATATATTCATTAAAGCTTCAAATCTCCAATTTCGGTATGGCTGGAAAAAGACATTGGAATAACCGGACCATCGACGACTGACAAATATCCTTAAAAGAGATAGAAATATGCAATACTTCTTTAAATTATCGGGGGTTTTATTGCTGGGTCATCAACATGTGTCAGTGGGCAAACAGCTCAACGTACCATCATTGATGATGGCTGCATTCACTCTTGTAGTGTTGCACAGCACATATTTTACACCTCGCCTGGGCATTCAAACACTACCAATCGACTTTTGATGGATCCTCTTTTCCATAGTTTCGATTTGTGTTGAACAGATGGACTTATACCACCTAATGGAGACAACTTCATGGATCTATGAATCCTACGTGTCAATAGAGGATAATATTCAATCTGGTGGAGCCTCTTTGACGATATGGTACGTGTACAGTTGGCGTTATATGAGACCTTCAATACATCTAGAGACAACTTTGATTGGAGAGAGAGATTTAAGCATACTGTCTGATCATCTAAATGCATTCATACTCATCGCGCATTCCGAAGGATTTGGGCAATTTCTGTAGGAGAATGCAACACTCCATACTTCAAGAATGTTATAAAGAGAATTCAGGAATAACCTACTGAATTTGGACATTTCTATTGACCTCCTCAAATATCAGACATGCACATTACTGAATATGTCTGGAATCACCTGTATCGTGCTGTTCAGAAAACATCTCCACCACCTCACACTTCAATGCTTTTGGGGACTGCCCTACAGGATTAATGGTATGAATTGTTACATATTATTCAAGTCCATACGATGTCCTGTTGCGGCACTACCTTGTACTCGTGGGGGCCTTACACGATTTTAGGCAGGTGTACTAGTCTTCTGGCTCTTCAATGTTTATCGCTATGTATTCCGAGTTCGATTCCCTCACTGATCCTAATTTTTTCTGTGTTTCAGCTGATTGCACTGATTTAATTCAAAGTTCAGATATTCGAATGCATTTTTAAATGTTCCTTTTCTGAATCTGAACAAACAGTGTCAGAAAATTAAATACAAAAGCTAAGTAAATTTGAGATGTAATGTTATAGGTTTTAGTTCTATACAAAGTTTTAAAAGTTTTGGAATTAATTAACTAATTTTATAAGAAATTTTGGCGATCATAATTTAACATACAAAGAACATAAATATAAAAACCACAATTGGTTATGTTAATCAGAACCTCCTTTTATATTTCAGCTTTTTCATTTTCGGAAAACAAGAATCATATTCCGAGGCTATCTTAGCCAGTTTCGGATTAAGACTGTTTGAAGCCCCGAGCGCAGAAAGAATACTGAGCCCTTTAAAAGAGAGACAGAAAAATAAACATATGTTTTTAACTATATTCTGAAATATATTACCATGTTTTAATCAAACATATTTCAGCATGTTTAGTTACATTTTTATAAATAAGTTATATTTTTATTTAAAAAGTTTTCAGAGCCTTACAAAAACGGCCAGAGCGCCCGGGTTAAGCCCAACTCTGATTATAGTCAAAATGTTCAATATCCATGCTTTTAACAGATACCGTGTATGTTGATAATTTTTATTCTGTTCTTTTTCTCTCTCTTTGTTTATGACTTCTTGAATGAACATTTAATAGTGTGAAGTAACTTAAAATCTAGATCTATTTTCTCAGATTTAATAATAGAGGTTAAACTATTTTTTGAGGATTTCGTTCAAATCTACTGTAAATATTTGTATTGATTTTAGTTTTAATTGCATTCGTTTGTTTATTGAACATTTCCGAATTATTTCTGTCAAAATGAAATATTCACTAACTACAACTAGTACGTCTCATAATTTTTTTCTCATAAATTGAATAATCTGATGAGGAATTCGAATTCTAGAACCAACTCTGCATTCTTAGCAATTTAATTTAATTTTTTTTTACAAGGGGTGATCAAATGAAAAGGTACGAAACGACATAAAAATGAAACTGTTAAATATTTGCATATTCCGCCAAGGGAGAATGTAGCGAGACATCTCGGGATGCCATTGGAGACTCTGACTGGGATCGGATCATGCGCGGGTGCCCGCATGCGCAGGTGAGAGCAAAGGCTCTTATAAAAAGCGGCGTCCAAATGATGCCGCAGTACGTATGAGGACAGGATGGCGTTCGCGTTGCAAAATTCGACGATTGAGGAGCAGCGAAGTGTTATCCGATTTCTGACAGCGGAAGGTGAGAAACCGGCAGCTATTCATCGGAGGATGGTGACCGTTTACGGGGAGGAGTGTGTCTCTGACAAGTCTGTCAAAAAATTGAGTGCGAGTTTTCGTGCAGGCCGTGAGAGTGTGGGTGATGATCAGAGACCATGCCAGGCATACACTGTCATTACGAGCGATCTCATCGACAAGGTAGACAACCTAGTGAGAAGCGATCGGCGTGTCACATTGCGAATGTTGGCGCTGAAGGTGGCTGTCAGCTATGGAACCGTGTAGACAATTGTTCACGACAGGTTGCGATTTCGGAAGGTGTGTACCGCTTCGGTTCCGAAGCAGCTCACCGACCAGCAAAAGAAACTGCGTATGGGACTAGCACTGCAACATCTGTTTTGGTATCATAAAGACCCCGTTTTCATGAAGCGGATCGTCACAGGTGATGAGACCTGGTGCCATCACTACGAGCCAGAGACAAAGCGGGACAGCATGCAGTGGAAGCATGCGTCGTCACCTCCCCCTAAAAAGTTCAGAGCCGTTAAGTCAGCAGGCAAGGTATTGCTCACTGTCTTTTTCGACGTTCAAGGTCCGCAACTTGTGGAATTACTCGAGCACAGAAAAAGCATTAACTCCGATGTGTACTGTGAGACACTCCGACGCCTACGCAGGTCCATCAAGAAATGGAACTGGACAAATTCCAAATGGAGAGACGTTGGACCATCCGTCCTACAGTCCGGACATGTCACCCTGGATTTTCATGTGTTTGTCCACTGAAGAAACCTGAAAGGAAAGCGCTTCAACTCGGAGACGTACTCAAGACACTGTGAAGACTGGTCTCGTCACAGCCACAGAATTCTGGAACAAGAATCCTGCGCTTGTTCATCAGTATGTTGTGCTCAGGCTATGGTGTATATTTGAATAAAGTCTATACTTGTACCCACCGTGTCGTTTCGTACCTTTTCATTTGATCACCCCTTGTATTTATTTGGAATTACACTGTTGTCTAAAGTCAACAACTCTGAAGTTCGATTGATATTAAATGGCAAAGAGCAAATTTCAATCTCGCACTTGTAGTAAATGTTTATATATAATGTGAGAGAAAAAGAAGGGTTTTGATATATTTTATATTTATTATTTCCAAATCCTTTTTTGCAGACGAAATTACAGTTGAAAGATAGAGGTATTTATGATTTAGACACAATACCAATAAAGAAGGAAGGTCATTCTTACGTTTGGCAAGCCAACTTGGACGTTCTGGAAGAGATGCTAATGACAGATAAAGTAAATCAACAACTCTCGGGTGTCTATTCTGGTGAAGCTTTATTCTTGTACGGAAAGGAATCTTTCTTCGACGTGTAAGTGTAAATTATTTTTAACACATTTTTATTAGCTTCACCTGTATATAACGGAATCTTTTAATTCGATTTTTACCCTTTTTAAAAGGTCAGATTAATTCGAAATTTTACTCACTTGTCAAGGACCGATGACAGTATAATAATTTAATAAATTTGTTCCATTGTTCTGATCAGGATTAACGATTTCTCATTTCCAGATTTGGCGACTAAAAGATTAAGTTACAACCCTAAAGTGAAACCGCTCATGGTTAATACAAATACAACAAACAAAAAAGTGTTTTTATGTGAAAAAGAGGAGGATGCGTCGCAATTTTTTACTATAATATAAAGTATTGCTATTTTTTCGTTTTACTTTTTAGTTCGGTTAACTATAGAAGCGTGTTTTTTAGTTTTCTTTTAACTATAATTTATTGTAGTGCACATTATTATTTCACAAGTTCACTTAACACAATTCTTCAATTTCTACGAACATACAAATTAGCCATGCATTCGTCCTTGTCTTTTTCTATCAGAAGTTTTGGACCTCTGCACCCATAAAATAAAATACAGATATACAAAGATAATTTTTAAATGTCACTAATTAAATCGCTTTTGAAAAATTCCAGAGCAGTGCTATAGGTACACAAATAAAAATTAAATTTTCTAAAAATTAAATAATGCAAGTATATCGCATTATTTCCTTAAATAAACTGATTTTGCAACATATTAAAAATTACAAAGTATATTTGTATATACAAAACTATATGAGCAATTACAACATCTTTTATTGCTCTTTCTTCAGATTAATACTACAATTAAAATTACTACTCTTGTATATGAATTGCCTTTTAAATATTTAATCTTGTAACGAATGATAAAAAGGACCGTAGAGCGTCCTCTCCTGGCCGTTTGGACACTTGACCAGTCAGCCTGGCCACCAACACGCCACCATCCATCCGCGTAAACCCTTCGTTGTTTGTATAATGTTAGCTATTTTTTATGTAATTGCAACTGTGCTCAATTAGAATGTGCCACTAATTAAAATTATTTGAGCTAGCCGTTGTAGTAATTTTTGAATGCAGGTTATAATCTTAAATTTTTTCTTATGATCAATTGCATTTTCTCACTAAAGTTTTGATATAATATATATAATATCACGCAAAAAGGTTTCTTATTAATAATGAAGTATTGTTTGAAATAAAACACACTCACATGTTTATGTATATACTATGTATACGAGAAAAAGTATATCATAGAAATAAAATATGTATGTTTAAAAAAAATAACGCATTTATAGGCAAGAAAAAAACAAACACCCTTCAGTAGGACTATGGTGCAGTACTACTCCAACAATAAATAATGTTCCTCAGTTTTCATGAGTTTTTTTTTAGCAAATTAGGTAAAACAAATGTGTGTGTGTACTTATTAGGATGTTTATCATTTGTCTTCAAAATTTCAACATGTTGTTTAAAGCTTGACCATTGTTTTAAGCATAGCGCTAGATAAAATGAAATATGGGAAACACTGCTTTTTGAACACTTTTTAAGCATTATGACCAATTGCAATAACTTGTAATAACAATCATTTTGAGATATGGCTAAATACATAAGATATTTGCACGTGAGGGTAAATAAGTATTCCAGATACAAATATTATTCCATGTACTTTATTGAAAATTAATAAAATGTTTTAATTAAGCGTTGCTTTTATTTAATACATTTAAATACACTTGTGAAATAAGGAATATATGCATTAAATGTTGAATAACTGTTTAATTTTTTGCCATGGTTTCACTGAATTCTTGATTCACGCTCTCAAAATAAATATTTGTATATACCAACTTCAATTATCTTTTCACAAGATCTTTGTAGAATTATATCCTTTCTTTCGTTTCAATTGAGAGTTTGTTCCAAATAAATGTTTTAGATTCCAAAATAGAGGGAGAGAGATAGAAAGAGAAAATCAACATACATTACAAAAAAAAAAAGAACACAGCATTCAATTCATTATACAACCTTATTACATTTTATTCGAAAAACTTAAAAGAAAATATCGTCTGGTTTCATAAACTGTACCACTTTTTATTTAGAGAAATACAAATTTTGAAATAAAGGTACGTGTTAATCTAATTTTGATTCTTAAAAAATTTGATATTAATTCCATATTCATTTAAGCATTTTATTACAAAATCATAAGGTATTAAAAAGTTGATTAAAGTTATTTTTATTTTAAACACTTGGTTTTTTTTTTTCAAAAAATGAAGCGAAACTGTTTAAATTTTTGTATAAACATTTGTTATAAGCATTGTGGATTTTATTGCTAAATATAATTAATTCTTTTTCTTCTTGTTTTAGGGAGAATGATGAAGATATCCACAAATATTTTCCTCGGGCAACCAAGGTTGGAATTGAAAGTGCTGGTCACTTGATACATCAAGATTTCCCCAATGAATTTCTACAACATATCACAAACTTTATCTTGAAATAAAAATTTCGCATGACCATGAATTTTGCAAAAAATCGGTGATTTTTTTTCCATTTCTTTGTTAAATGAACCCTCAGTTTCTGTTGAAAATAAAGATTTCTGGATCTGTTTAAATAAAGTTTATGTTTTGCTTGCATGCATCGTTATCAATATTTAGAAAAACTAAAACTTTTGGTTCTTCTACAGTCTTTAAACAAAGTAATCGGAGTTTCCTCTATTGCATACAATTAAATACTTTGTTACGTAAATATTTTCTTTGAACATAGATTTAAACACAAATAATATTTTCTATTAATATTATCTACAAGTGGATAATTAAAACCTCAGCTTTTATTTTAAGAATCATGTTTTAATATTGAATTGTATGATAATGGTTTGATCACGTTTTTTTTATTTAAGCATTTACATTTACAAGCTAAAGTCAATAATTTTTTTTGGGAGTAATACACAAAAAATTTCATAAAAATATAAAAAAATTCTGGTTTTTTTTTTTTTAGTTTTATTATTTACTTATAAATGTAAGCTAAGATTTTTGAAATTAAGCATATACAGATTAAAAAGGAATCAAAAGTAAAAGAAAAAACATATCATTATTATTCAATTCCCTCATAATTATTGCAGAAAATAATAAATTTTTATTTTTATGTAATACATTTTATTTTTCTTCTCGTTCAACCCAAATAATGCAAAAACTTATTTATTTCAAAATATTATTTTTTATCTGCATATCTAAAAAGAACAATACTGAAAATATTTCGTAATTGTTTAAGAAAAAATTTTCTTCACAATGATATGAATTTGTTAAAACATTATATAATTTCCATTTCAATCAAATACAAAACATATTTCTAGAGTATTAACTTCTGTAACTTGTTTTAAAATTTATGAAAGATTGATTAATACTAAATATTCATTAATAATAAATATCGATTAATAATAATAAAATGGATTAACATTGCGTCTTGCCTTATTACTTTACATTAGAATAAATTAGGAAATCTCACGGATTCAAATTCAATATCCATTTCAAGAAAAATTAATAAAATTTTACAATAAGAAAAATACTTAATATGTAACTTGCTGATTCTAATATAGTTAATTTTTATAATCGTACATTTTTATAATCGTACATAATAATTATTACATTGAAATATATTTTTAAAGTATTCTTCCCATTAATTATAAATTACCTATGCAGAATTTTAATGGAAATAACAAAAGTTTTTATTGCATTTCCTTCATTAGAAGTAAACTTTACGAGTTTGACAGCATTATTAAGGAATTTCTTTATTAAAAATTTTAAAATTTCTTAACACAAATTGAATTTTAGGAACCGTTTAACTAAACAATTCAAAGATTTAAAATAGATAAAGCAATTTATCTCTTAACTGACACATAATTATAAGCGAATTTCTTACTGAACGTGTACGTCTACTTCTGTAAATACTTATCCAGATATTTTAATTTTTGAGAACAATATTAGCCATTAAATATTATGAACACTGATGAATGCGTATGATTAAGAAATTTTGAATTTAAAAATCGAAGAAATATTACTTTTAGTAATAAATTACAGCACAGAACACACCATAGCCAAATAAGTAAATCGAACTTTAAAAGAGAAAATAATTTACATTTAATTTAACTTCCCAACTGAAATTTTAAAGTATATATATAATTTAACGTACTCCTTAAGTTTAAGCGAGAAACGGAAGAGTCCATTTACGCAGATGGTGAACAGAAACACTAAACATCTGGATGGGAAATTCACGGCAATATCAAAAGTATGTGGTGCATTTTGTTTTTCTAGAATATAAATGAACTAAAAGAAATCTTGAAAAAATATCGCAAAGAGTTTGTGATTATAGTTAAATTAAAAATCTAACATCTATTTCATTTTTGGTAAGAGTTTTTTATTTACTTCAGTATTTCTTTTTCAATTCCTACTATTATTTCACACTCCTCTACCTATATATATATATATATATCTTGTTCAGTTTCAATAGTTAAGAAAATACTTTTTATTCATTCACTCATGTTCAAATACATTTTTTCAAACTTGTAGTGGACGACACTTGATGTTAATAAAGCTTTTTCAAGTATTAATTTATTAATTAAATTTAATTAATGAATAAATAGCAACGAACAAAAATAATACTCCACCATATATAAAAAGGAAAACCGCTCGTTGTGTTTCTGTAGTGCAATGGATAGCGCGTTGTACTTTTAATCCTAAGGTCGTGGGTTGGAATCCCTACTGAGAATGTGATTTCTTTTTACTATACTATTTTATCGGAACAATTAGATTTAAATAATGAATAAATAGCAACAAAAATAATAAAATAGTCCAACACCATATATTGAAAGGAAAATGGAAAACTGCAAGGAAAATTGCTTTTTTTGCCATATAATTGTGTGATTTTGTCATATGTATATACATATTTATATTCATTGTAATTATTTAATAAAAAGTGACTTATAAAAGTTTTTTTTTATGTTACTTGTTTATATAAAAATCAAAAAAGTTCTTTTACTAATTGAAAGACTTAAAACTGTTCAATAATTGTAATTATATATAATTTTATTTGACTTTATATAAAGCTTTAAGAAAAATTTCATTTTAAAAAGCGATGTTAGTTTTTTTTAAAATATAACAATAAGTTTCCTATTTTCCTTCTTTCTCCGAAACTTATCAATTACAACAAAATAATCTGAGGTAGAGGCAAAGAACCGACTCATTTTATCATATCATTATATTCCCAAATATTCTATCTCTGATACAGAACAAAGACGTTGCCCCAATGGGAACCTGATAGCAGAGCATAAGAAACTTCGAACTGGCTGACGGAAGCGATAATCTCCAATGAAAATATTGTTCTTCACCGCTGGACAGAAAACGCTAGCTAGTCAACATGGCAGTGGAAGAATTTAAAGTTATTCTTGTAGGTGAAAGTGGTGAGTTGCTTTTAGTGGCTGTGTTATTACACCATTGTTTGTTTAATTACATTGTTTTTTTTTTTTGTTTTTCCTTTTGTAAGTCCTCGATACTTTTGAAGATAATATAATATAGGTTTTATACGCGATGATGATAATTTTGATTGTTATCATTCTGTTATACCTAAGAAAAATTAATACTTTTTTTTCAGTTTATTTTGCTTTTAATTCGATTTATGATGCTGTGTTCTGTGTTATAGTTTATTGGTGAAAGTTATGATTAGTTTCAAAAGCAGCAGTTAACAAATCAAATTTTGACTAAATGAGAATAAATTGCGATTTTTTTAAAAAAAATATTTAAGCACTGAATGTTTTTAAAAATGATTTTTAGGCACATTAGTTTGATTGTAACACAAAAGGAGTGGAATATCTAAGTTGAAATAATACATTTTATTTCATTCACAAGTAATCAATACATATTTAATTTTAAAAAAATTGATGAAAAGGATCTACTATTTTTGTCATATTAAAACATAAAATAACTAATAAAGAAAATTGTCCCATTGATACTTTTATATGCTTAAAAGTAAATGAGATAATGTAAGAAATTTTATATGCTAGGTATGAAAATATTAATAAATTATTATAAAGTGCATATTTTTTGTGCTGAATAATGTTTTGAAAACTTTATTATAAAATTTTTTACTATATGGAAATGTAGTAAGAATAATACGTTTAAGAATAATGCTGTAAGTAAGAATACATACGTTTTTTTTAATACAATAAATTCTTTTTAATTGCTTACATTTAAATATATCTACTGCGTATTTTTTTCTTTAGTATTAACTAAAATAAACTTTAAAAAAAAAATTTTTTAAGTATAATGCTCAGACTGAAATGCTGTATAGTCGAAATAAGACAAACAATTCAACTTCATATGCTCGTGTATTAATTCATTAAATAAAATTTTAGCTTTGTTATACATTGACTTGAAAATATTATTCATAATCAACACAATATTATATTTGATTATTTAATCATTTATCTAAAATACAGTAATTTTGATTTAGTACACTTTCTAAAAAATTGACTTTTTCGTAAAAAAGAAAAAAAATAGAATTTCTACAGTTATAATATTTGAAATATATCAAACGATAAAAATATCTCTATAACAAAGTATATTTATATAAAATAAATGTTAACCATAATTAATACAATTATTTTTTTGGTATAATTTCAAATAACATTCATTAAGTATAAAAACTTATATCTTGAAGTATCTGAAGCATTACTTTAGACAGTTATGTTAATTATTTTTAATGTTTTTATGTAATTAATCGTTCTTTCATTTAAATGACAGGATGATTTCTTAGAAATTTTTCAAAGAATTTATTCACAAAAATTTACTAGGTTGTCATTCAAAAAAGCTTAAAGAATCACATGTGATACATTTCTATGGATTTACAGAAAGTTGAAATTTGATGTATACATTTTTTCGTAAACGTGTAATTAGAGTTAATTTTACGAATATTTACCATGAAAAGCTTATAGAAAATATTCGAAGTGCAGTAAACACTCATCAGTTAATTAGTGATAAAATAAATAATATTTATTATTAACATGATGGTGGAATTAGCTACATTTCAAATCGTTAACAGCAAAGAAATTGAAATATTTGAACAAAAAACTGTCTGAAGAAGTAATTGGAGACCAATTTGATGCTTGTCATTTTTCTTCTCGTGGTCCTATTGATGAATCAAATTCAGGAAGTTGATTTTACACGATCGAACAAATGGGCAATGCTATATGCTAAAACTTCGAGCCATTTATACACACACTGAGAATTTAGGGAAATGCTTTCTCAAATGGGCTTCAAGTGAGTAGGGAATTTATGTTTAATACAGTGGAATAGCAATAATAAAATCAATAAATCTAAAAATAAGACATTTATATAAAGCACTGAACAAATGCTTTCAAATTGGCTTAGTGAGTGAAAGGGATCTATTTTAAAAAGAAAAAGAAAATAAGTAATGTAAAAAAAAATTTTTAAGTAAATTCTTATTTAGATCAACAAAAAAAAACATTTCATTTTAGTTAATTAAATCTAATTAATGAATTAATATTTGAAAAAACTGTATTAACATCAAATCTCTTCCATTAAAAGTTTGAAAAAATATATTTTAACTCGAGTGGATTTTTAAAAATAAGAATTTGAAAAATTCGTTTAAAAACCCTACTGGCACCATTTGTTGCAGCTAGATATAACTTCGTCAGAAATAACGCAAAATAAATTTAAAATTGAAATAAAATTTAAATAATGGAACAATATTTTTTAAAAAACTGTCTATTTACATCAAGTGTCATCCACTACAAGTTTAAAAAAAGTATTTGAGCTTCAGTGGATGAATTAAAAATATTTTATTAACGATTGAAAATTTGAACAAGATATAAATATATACATAGCGGGAGTGTGAACTAATAGAAGGAATTGAATAAATAAATGTAAATGAGAAATCGAGTAAATAAATATGACCAAGCTCTTTTCTCGGTAAATAGGGACCTCAGAAATTTTCGTAAACACCCACGTTTAAGAAGTTAAGCTTCCAACAGTAAAGTTAGAAATATCTATCAAAATATCTGTAAACCATTTAAAATGAAATAAAGAACTACATTTTTTTTATAAAATGGGTAAAAATACTGAAAACTAAGTTGCTGTATGCAAGGGAATGATATATACTTGCGCTATTTTATTGAGCAATAAAACTTAAATTACATAAGTAGACAATTTTTAAGTAAAATTAAATAACGCCAGCAAAAACAAAATTGTACAACCAAAATTAAAACTATAAAAAAAAGTTACAAACAAAAAAAAACAGTAATAAATTAGATATAGCTTATAATACGAAATTTTATTAAGTGTGTGTATTGTGAACTAATGAAAAACAAGATCAAACAAGAACATGATATAATATATATTAAGTAAATGTCATACAAAGTGTATTGGTAAGAGATACTAAATAAGGGGATTCTCCAGTAATAACTACATTAGAGTAATGCACAGTTCTATCTACACTCTATAGAAAAATGACGTACCAAGAAAGAGTTGCCCGATTGTAATAAAATTTCGTATTCAAAGACAGTTGTACTAAACATGCGCAAATGATTAAAATTTGGTGTCCAATGAATGAATAGTGGGAGCTACAGTGCATAGAAACTACACACTCAGTAGGTGTCTATAAGAAGCGATTCTCAATCTGATGGTCAAAATTTATGTTGTATTGTGATTTAGGATACCTTTCAACGACTGAAAAAATGCCTTGACGCCGGATTCTAGCTCATTGCGAGCTACTGTCAGAGTTTGAAAGAGGTCGTATCATTGGATTGAAAGAGGCAGGTTGGGCAAATCGGAGAATTGCTCGTCATATGGGTTGAAGCGGCCATTAGAAGATGCTGGCAAGAATGAGTGGACAGTGGCAGGTTTCAGTGTCCTGATGGTAGTGGTTGACCTATGGCCACAGCAGATCGGGAGGATAGACTGATTGTTAGATCAGCTGTCACAACGCCTGATTCATCGTTATCAACCATCAGGCGTGCTACCCGCACAAGAGTGTCGACCATGACCATTCACAGACGACTGAAAGAGCGAAATTTACGCTCGTAGCGACTGCTACGCCACCAACCACTCACGTCTACACACTGTCGAGCCAGATTACAGTAGATCTTGGCTCGATCAGGTTGGAATCATGCTGATTGGGGGCGTATAGGGTTTAGCGACGAATCCCGCTTCAATCTGTGTCCTGACGATCTTGGAAGACGTGTGTGGAGACGCCCAGGGCAGCGTGCCGATCCTGCTTTCACTATTGCACACCACACACGCCCTCAAACAAGAGTTATGGTCGGTGTGCTATTTCTTTTGACAGCCGTATCCCTTTGGTCGTGATTAAAGGCACACTTATAGCACAGCGGTACGTTGACGACATTCTGAGAATTGTTTTGCGACCGTTCCTTTTGCGGTACCCTGGCCTTATTTTTCAGCAAAATAATGCCAGACCACATACGGCACGTGTTGCCATGAACTGCCTTACAGCTTGTCAAACACTTCCTTGGCCAGACAGATTGCCAAATCTCTCTCCAGTCGAGCATGTCTGGGAAATAATGGGAAGGTGACTGCATCTACCAAGGAATGTTGATGACCGTATCCAACAATTGGAGCAAATTTGGCAAGAAATACCGCAAGAGACCACCAGGATGATTTATCCCTCTGTGCCACGTCGTATGGCAGCTTGCATCTTGGCTAGAGGTGGGTCAACACCTTATTGAGCTCGTTACTTTGTAGATCTGTAATTCTGAAGTTTTAATCAGTTTCTATTCTGTACATAATCTTTCTACCCACCAATTTTTGTCTCTATCGGACAACTCGTTCTTGGTGCGTCGTTTTTTTTATTGTTGTTGTTATAGAGTGTAATTTTTAAAGTGGTAAAAACATGAACTTTTTGTATACAACGGTACCAAAGATTGCAATTTGTGCAAAACCTCGCATAGTCGCATGTAAAATTATAAGACAGTAGCTTGAAAATCGTGTCAGTTTAAATAAGTATTTCAAAAAAGGAAAACTTTTTTTGAACTGTGTAACTTCAATTTCGCGTGTAAAAAAAGAGTTACAGAAAGAGTTGGGTATAATCAAAATAAAAACAGCAGCTTATTCCTAACAATTCAAGTTTACGTCTTAAAAGACTTGCTTATAACATAATATGTATAGATAATAGTGTTAAACCTTAACGAATGAGATTTTATTAAATATATGAAACAGATTTACTCTAAATATTCTATATTTAATTAAAGCCTGTGATGTTTGTAACGTAAAGGACATGTGTATACATGTATTTAATTTTACAAAATGTCAGAAAGAATATATTAAATTCATAATGATTAGGGTCATGACAGGAAACATTTCACTTAACTGTGAAACATACAAAATAATAAGTCTGAATTTCTCATAAATAGTACATTGCACTAGCGATAATTCCCTGCACTAAGTAAACTTAAACAAGGTCACTTCTTTATGTAGAATGAGACTTGCAGTACAGATACACAATTCGTGAAGTTTGATAATTGACCCGTTATCAAGTCGCAAAATAAGTGATAACAGAGGTGTTATCTATTTATTTTAAAACTGAAATTTGCTAATACCAACAGAGAGCACTTTCCTGATAATATTCTATACTAATCCACCTACAAAACATGAATTATTTACCATTGAGAAAAATAGTATAGGCAATTACTTCCACATAAAATATTCTTTTCATCGAAAATGTGTAAGCAAATTCTCTTAACATCGTCATTAGAATAAAATATATAGCATAATTATATAATAAAGCATCTCTTAAAGGGATTTTTTTAACATGAAGTCGATCAGATTTCATGATCCATTGTTAAAATATTTTCAGTTTATTTTATCAAGTAAAATAAACTGAATAATTAATAATTAAATAATTAAACTGAATAATTAAACTGGATAATTAAATGAGTTATGAAACACATTCAAATGAACAATAAAAATAAACCAGTGATCTTTCTCAATATATATTGCAATTTATAAAACATAAATTATGTAAAAAATAGTGTTAGACATATCAAATGACTAAAAGCTCTTAATAATGCATGTTCACCTAGGAATTTATTCCCTCTATTCAGAGACGTTTAAAGGTTAAAAACTTTCAACCTAATTTTAAACTTACCAAGTTTCTAACTGGGCATGGAAAAGCGTATTTGAAAAGCTTCAATTTGTCGCTTAATGACCTGTGTTCTTGCTCCAGTGACACAGTCCAGGATGTCAAGCATCTGATACTTGCTTGTACTAAATTGACTTCTGAAAGACATACAATCATGAAATGCTTACAAAAGAACAATATAATGTCGCCGCCTCCTTTCTCTGCCTTTGTTCAGAGTAAAGCATCTTTTGCATCGTTTCGTGCATACATTAATAGCACTTTTCCCGTATTATTTAGATTGTAAATTTTATCTGTTAGCTAGCATTTGCTGTACGCTCATGTAATATATATATATGCTGCCTCTGAATATAAAAAGTTCGGTGAATAGTCCAGTAACATTAACGGAAATGAAATATTAATGAAAGTTGCCTTACTGTCCTTCGAAATAGTTACCTCTCTTAACTTTGGACAGTTTAGATCTGCTGTACATATCCTGGAAATTTTGCTAAAGTCGTACTTTCAGATGCAATTCAAAAGCCTCTTCACGCTCCGTTGAATGTCAGAAATATCGTCAAATCTCTTTCCTTTCAAGGCGAGTTTGAATCGTAGGAATAGGAAGAAGTCTAGAGGACTGAGATCTGGAGAGAATGGTGGATATTCAATTTGTACCACAACCTTTTTTGCCAGGAACTGTTTAACGATATTGGCTGTGTGAGGGTTAGCAGTCATGAACAAAAAACCATGAGCCTTGTGCATACTGGGATCGTACCCTGAGTAGACGTTTCATGAAACGGTTCAAAACTTCAAAGTACCTTGCAACATTCATCGTCCAGCTATCATGCACACAGTAAATAAACGATCTTTTGTGATTAATTTACTCACTTTCTCAATATTTTCGTCACTGACGGAGGTCGCCGGTCTTTCACTAAGTAGGTTGTCAAAAACACTCTCCCGGCCTTCTCGAAAAAGGGAAAACCTCTCGCAAAAACATTTTTAATGGACAGTGATCGATCTTCATAAACATGTACCAGCATCCAATAAGTTTCTGTCGGTGTCTTGCCAAGCTTAAAACAAAATTTTAAATTGATCTTTTGTTCGCTCGTTTTCCTGTTCTCAGTTAAGAAACAACGCACTAAACAAGCACTTTGTAAAACAAGTCTTACAAAGAATGCCACCACCGTTGTTCAGTTTAGCGTCGTTTAACTGAACAACGGTGGTAGCAGATGGTTAACACCTGCCGCTACGCTTGTGCAACGCTTTGTTTCGCCAGATCAGCGGTTCTAACTTCATTCACCGAACTTTATTACCAGAGATTGTATATATATTTGCATATGTGTGCATTTGTATCCATAAATATGTGTGTGCATATGTGTGTATATATATATACAATGGTGTCCAAAAGTTAAGCATAATTGATAATTATGTGAATAAAGAAGGAACTGTAAATCAGAATGGCGGGAAACGTGATATGCGACTGTAAAATGGATATAAAATAAGGAAGCAAATCAAAAGAATGACAATAATTAATTTTATTATCCAAAGTAGCAGTTTGAAAGAAAACTGAGCATAGCAAGGATTCACACTTTAAAGAAAAAATGAAAGAAAACATTAAATAAAATACTGATGCTGCAGTTTAATAAGGCGTGTGGTCACCTCTGACAGCCAGGCACGCTGCACAGCGATTTACCATACTTGCTATGAGATGATGAATGAGTTGTGGGCTCAAACGGTTCCAATCACCTTGGAGAGCTCTCTTCAGTTCTGTAACGGAGCTTGGTGGGTGCGAAAGGGCTGCAATTTGTCTCCCGAGCATATCCCATACATGCTCGATAGGATTTGAATCAGGAGAGTTCCAAAACCATGCCATGCGCTGAGTGTTTTCCGTTTCAAGGAAGTCATCAATAAGCACCACTCGGTGACATCGCGCATTATCATCCATGGATATGAAGTCAGGACCGACAGCACCTCGAAACAAGTGAACATAAGACTCAAGAACTTCGTCTCTGTATCTTTGAGCAGTCACAGACCCCATGTCATAGAAATGGTGGTCTGTGCGGCCGTCCACCATGATGCCTGTCCATACCATTACTACCCTTGATGGAAAATGATGTCTTTCTGTTGTTTCTTGGTTCAAAACGTATTCCACGTTCTCTCCATATCGTTACCCGCCGAGAATCACTACTCAGACTAAACAGGGACTCGTCACTGAACATCACATCTGCCCATTCTCCCACACTCCAATATTGATATTTCAAACTCCAGTTCAAACGAGCGCGTTTATGCGCAGACGTGAGGAGAATGCAAACTGCTGGTCTTCTGGTATACAGGCCAGCATGATTGAGTCTCCTGTAAACAGTTTGTCTCGAAATTCGTATTCCTGTGGCGACTGTGAGCGCTGAACCCAGTGCTCTGGCAATACTGCCCCTCTAACGTCGCTCACTTATTACCAGATATCGGTCTTGGCGAGGGGTTGTGACTCTTGGTTGACCTGATACTGGTTGTCGGGTAACACTCCTGTTCTTTGAAACCTCTGCCACAGTCTTGAAATCACAGACTGGTCTACATTCAGAATTCGAGACACTTCGGTTTGTGATCGTGAGGATTCCAGCATTCCAACGATTCTTCCTTTCGTAAACATGTCCAATTGGCGTCTTGTGCCATCATTCACCTTGTTTGATGGTTAACAACGTTCCTTCACACAACAATTGCACAAAATTTGTCTGAACTGCATATGCTGCGGGAATCGGTTTCTCCGCGTTCCAACATGCGCCGGTGTTTCACTCAGGACGTAGTCGACTGAAAATTTTGCATAAACACAATGTTTCTTTTTCACCCAATTAATATCCGCAAGAAATTTGGAATAATTTTTCGAATATTTACTCCATGTTTTTCGCATTTTACGATTTATGCTTAACTTTTGGACACCAGTGTATATATATATGCGTGTGCATATATATATATACATGCATAAGTGTGTGTATATGTATAGATGTATATATATGTGTGTATATGTATATATGTGAGTATATGTATATATGTGTGTATATGCATATATATGGGTGTATATGCATATATGTGTGTATATAAGTGTGTATGCATGCTTCATGTATTTGTATTTTGAAAATCTTATCATGGTAAGGTTTCCAAATCTTCCTTATTGTGTAATTTTAATTACTGAATGTCTCCATTTGCATGTGAGCAGTCTTGTATTTTGTTTGTATTTATTGTACTTGCATTCATTCTTATTTCTTTCCCTTTTGATTCCTATTTTGCCTGTATCCTTCTACTTGAAACTTCCTACCACTATTGATTGAGTATTGACTTACGTTTGTAAGCCTTGTGTTTTACTTGTCGGCACACAAGAAGTGTGTCAAAGAAAAAATATGTTAAAACAAATATTTGACAAAATAATTTTTTTTTAAAAAATGATCAAATAATATTTAGAGTAAATTTTGTGCTAAATATTTTTCGGCAAGACTGCTATTAAGCTGCACGATTCGTATATAGCTTTGCCACCCTGCAGATCCTAATTAAAACAACGTATTATCTCCAATTTACTATTACACCTTGCAATCGCACACTCACCTCCTTATTTAATAGCAATAACATTATTCTCTACTTTCTTACTTCATATAACCTTAAATAACAATCTTAATCTGGACATCCTGTTTTCATAAGGTATCCGACTATTTGGGACAACTTTTTCATGAAAAAATGCAGATACAGGGATTTTTTTGTGGTTTTTAAATTTATTTAATACATTTTAATAAAAACATGCTAAAACTAAGAAGATAAAAAGAAAAATTACAACTATTAAATGTGGGGTAAATTCGGGAAAAATTTACAAAAAATTACATAAAGAGGCCGATTTTATACAAAATTTTTTAAACAAATTTTCAATTTTGCTGTGTTGCTTTGCTATTCATTTTTAAATGACTTTCAGGATGAGAGATATTTAAATTTTTTTACAAAAACTGGAGCCCTTTATCTTAGTTATTATATGAAATTGCATATAAAGCTTTGATAATATTGTCATACGGGACTGTAAATTTTGTAATAAAACAGTGATTGATAAATCTGAAGCTTAAAACACTTCTACTATTATACAGAATATACGCAAAAAAATTCAGTTAATTATTTTCAAGACTTTTTGAGCAATCGCTGTCTCCGTTTGAGCCTTTTCAATAACACACATTTCGAGTAAAACGCGTTTTAAAGTTTGACACCTTAAGTAATGGGCTCTGCTCTTACTAAAACACTTGTAGTTTTTGTTCTAGTGAATGGAGTGAGTGAGTGAAGATTAACGTCGCACTGTTTAGCAACACGAGGGCTTTTGGCGACGGTCCGCGTAATTTTGAACCATGGTCAAGTGACGCGGACGACACCTGAGCTGGCACCCTCCTCTCCTAACTACCACACCACACCAACGAGAGGACGTTTGAGCTCTCGACAGATTTAACGTGCATCGCCCCTACACGGTGGGTCTTTAGTGGTACTGGGATCGAATTCATGACACGCTAGCCATGATTCGATGCCTAGACCACTTGGCTACCGCGGCCACTCTAGTGAATGGAAAATAATACACTTGGTATTTTTATAAAGTTAATAAGATGACTTATAAAATAAAATCATAAAAAAAAAATTTAATGTTATGGCAAAATTTATATTTTTAGGGTAGTCGGATACCTTAATAAGGCGAGGATCTCAAATCAAGCACAAACGAAATTTATTTCCTCATAGATTTATTAAAAACGCCTGAAAACCCTCTACAAAGTCAGTATAAATGAAGTTGAAATATTTAATTAATATTAAAAATCTTAGAAGTTTTCGATCATTTTAGCCACTTTTAAAACAATGTACTTAGAAAGTGGAACATTTACTTTTCATAAAGCGAAATTTTATCAACATTTGTGAGTACTGCTTCATTAAAAGAAGATTTAAGTAAGTCTACTTTAGTTCATTGCGTGTGCATATGACTTTGCGCAAGCAAAGTTGATACAAATACTTAGTTATTTTAAGTATAATAGACATTTTTTTCTTGCAAAAATGCACTAGAAACTTTGCATTGTAATGGTTTCTTCAAAAATTATTAAACAATTTTCGTAATCAAAATTCCATTTATTTCGAAATTAACATTCTTTCAAATGGAGTGCATAAAATTAAGAAAGGTTATTTATTCTCTATCTGCTTAAATTATTGAATAAAGAGCTTAAACCAGGGCTTCGAACTGGAGATGAATGGAAAACCGGAAAAAATCATTAGTTTGGTCGGAACGAAAACTGGAAATGAACCGAAAAAGATATCGGTTTACTTCGGTTCGATAAATCTTCAGTCCTTTTGTTACTGTAACCAACTAATCGATATTTTCTAGTTGAATGTCTGTCAACCATATAATTATCATCATTACATGTACATTACTTCTCGATTTCCTGTTATGATGTTCACTAGTACTTTTCTTTTTTAGTTTCACTCGAAACTACTTGTAGAAGGCAGGTTCAATTCAATTGAATGAACTAGAGCAGCCATACTCAACCTGCGGCCTACCGGACAGTGGCGTAACAGAGAACATTTGGGCCCCCTCCTGCAAAGTCAAGTTTGAGACCCCGAAGTTGGATCCTATAAAGGGTGATCATTTGGCGGTTGGCAGGCTTTGGGCCCCCTAGAACCCTGAGTCCCCACGATGCGGAGGCTGTGGGGGTGTACGTTATGTCACTGTCACCGGAACTTTTTAAATGGCCCGGTCGTGACACGTTCCACTAAAAAAATTTATTATTTAAGAGCAAGGCACTAAAAATTTAGTGAGATATTCCATCAATCAATCAATCAATCACATATATCAATTTTGCTAACAATGTCGTGCTGGTACATTGCGAGATATCTTTTTTCCTTTTTGTAACTGTAACGGTTAGTTATAACAACTTACAGTGGAGTAACGACCATTTTATGGGTGAATTTAATTTTTAACTAAGCCTCATGACTTCCAAGCAAAAATATCTGAAGAATATGTGTTCTTTCAAGACGATTAGGATCTTGAAACATGGATTAAAAAGTTTGATTTTTCGTGAAAATGTTACATTTAAAAATATTATTGTGCTCGTCGCTATAGCACTAAGCACAAATCTTTCAATGGCTCTTTTTCTTGAGGATCTCTTTCAAGACAAGATAAATTGGCTTTATTAAAAAAAATATGCAACAGCATCAAAATATTGTGGAGGGGGGTAGGGATTGGGATCATTGATGAAAGGAAATCAAAGTAACCCATAACTGGATAAAAAAATGCATAAACCCCTATTTTTGTGAGCTGAGTTTCATAGAGTTTTTTAAAAAATTCCAAAATTATGAGTTTTAATATTTTGATCAATTTTGCTCATTTTGAATGTCCTTGATATTATAGCATCCTCCCGTTCTCCCCCATTAATCTTCATATTGCGGCTCGCGGGAAACAGTTGTGATATGCAAGTAGCCTGGCGGTAAAAAAGTTTGAGTACCCCGGAACTATAGAGGAAAAGATGGTTTAAGATGAGAAATTCATTGATTCGAAACTGAACCGAAAACCATCATTTTTGTCAGGACGAAAACCGGGACTAAATTGATTTATTTTTTTAGTTCAACAGGAACAAAAAACAAATTACGGATCAAAACCCTGGTTTAAACAAACAAACAAAAAACAATTCCTTATTTTTTTAAAAAGATATGTTTAAAAATTTTTTTATTCTTGGTTTAAATTATCATTTTTATATATTGGTCATTATTTATTACTCATGTAAAATCTCATTTGCAGGTGTTGGCAAGACAAGTTTCGTCATTCGTTTTGCCGATTCAAGGTTTCAAAGTAAGTAAAAAAGATTTAAAAATTACGTTTATTTCTTTGTTTGAAATTTAAAGTTACTAAAGGGTTCGGGTTGTTTTTAAATGCATAAAATACAAATAATCATAATTCTGACATAAATGTTAATTAATTAATTTTGACTGTCATGTGTATAAAGCGATTTCTCAGTAGTATCATTCGTATTTGTATTAAAAAGAAATTTTCATCTTGAAATTAAAACACAGTAATGTGCAATGAAAATTTATCTTCCTTTTAAAAGTGCAGAAAAAGTCTTTTTTTCTCCAATGAGCTGCATATTATCAATTACGCCTTTCCAGACACGGCAGGTCTCCAAATGTAAGATCCATTTTAGTGGTGGCACCATCTTGTGGTGGATCTCACTTTTAAATTTGGATGCTTGAATTAATTTAGTTCAAGCTCTCGTTGGATGCTGAATATTGTCATGATTTAATTTTTCCGAGAGTACCAGAGCCAAATTGAGATACTCGAGGGATCTAACACATGCAACATAATCGCATGACATGCGTGCCTACGATTTTCGCAACCAGAAATTCTATCGACTCCAGCCGAGGTCGAACCTGCAACATTAGGCTTACGAAGCGGATACCTCTGCGCCATCGCAGCCAACTAACTAAAAAGTTAATACTTTTATAAACTTATCAGAAGAAAAACATTCGTAACGAACTGTAATTGTTACAAGTAAGTAATTAAAAACTAAATATATGTGTTGGGGTGGGTAGGTGTGATTATGTGTATCTGAGAGGGATGGATGGGTGTGTGTTGCTAGTGTAAAAAAGAATATGTATAAAATATTCTTTTTAAATCTAGGTTTTGATTTTAAAAAGTTATGAAGGATATCTTTGAAAGGAAAAACTATTCTATGTCTTACCAAAATTAATCGAACATTAATTCTAAAAACCAAAAAAAAACCTTAATTATTTTTACTTTGTAGTTAAGTAATTTTTATAAGATTATGCTTGTAAAACAAACCTAAATTCCACATAATTTCCCTCTTAAACAAATAATTTGATAAATGCAGGGTCATACAAAAAAGTATCTGAAAGATCTCATAATGTTTGTAGTATGGGGTCATAAAGGCGGTATAAGAATACGAGTTTACTTGAAGAATACTTGTCAATAGTATGAGAATCGGTTCAAAATATTTAGAATGATCCTTTTCTATTTTTAAGGTTATTTTAAATCATGAATTCCAGTCAAGGTACCTTTAAAGACACGTCGTGTATAGGGGTGTATGCATATTAAACCTATTGGGACTCCAATTCCCTATACTGGCGTGGTGTAGAAGTTAGGAGTATGATATGCCAAATCAGGAACCTCCTCGTCACTTGACTGAAGTTCAAAATTACGAGGTTATATACCTATAGACATTGTGTTGCGTTGAAATGAGATATTAATAAATTATTAATCCGTCTTTGAAGTCCTGAGCAAATAAAAAAGGAATTTCTATTTATTTCTTTGTTTAAAGTAATTTAAACGGAAAGAAATTTTTACAAACTGGAATATGAGAGAGTGTATGGGAAATATATATCTTTGAAATTATTATAAAAATAGCGTATTAAAACTTATTTTAAATCAAATGCTATACAGATAAAATATACAGTACGTATCAATTATATTGCTTCATAAAATATGTTTAATACCTATTAAATACGCGTCCACGTTTACATACTCGACTTCTTAATTTAAAGTATTATGTAAGAAAGCACGCGCGTAGATTTTCCTTTTATAACAAATTTTAAAAAAATAATTGCTGATTATGTAAAGAAAATAAAATTAGTGTTTCTGGGATTAAAATTGTTTTTGTTAGAAGTTTCTTATGAATCGTGATATTTAAATCATAACATTCTTGATTAATTACGAAATTTGTACAAAAATTGTTTATTAAAAACAGTTCCTCATGATACACAAATAAAAAAAAAACAATAAATACACAGAGAGCAAAATGTAAGCAAAGGTCATTTTTTAGCATACAGTCAAAAAATTGTAGAGAAGGCCCCTTTTGCGTTTTGTACAGTGAAAAGCCAACACATTGGAAAGGTAATGCACATGTAAATATTAAGAGCATGATGCTAGTGACGACTTAAGCGTACAACTATTTTAGGAAAATGGCAGGCGATCGTCCAAGAAATATAACTCCAATTGATGATCGATATATCGCTTTGCAGGCGAAAAGAGACCGATACCACAGCAGGAACATTACTTAGTAGCTATGTAAAACCATCGGATGAAAGATGTCCCAGACGTAGTAAGACACCTTCATAAAGTTGGTCTATTAACCGTCATCTGAACGCCGCATACCATTGACTGTAATCAAAGTTGCATACTGCCAAATGGTCAAATCGTTCCCACAGTGATGTAATGATTTCAAAGGCTGTGTAACGGGTCTATCTGCAAGCCTCCTACCTTGGGGAAAAGTATTTCTTTTAAATATTGTTCTATTGAAAACTTTCTCCCAAAGAAGACACGGTTTATGTAAATGAAGGATGATATTTAAGCATTAACTTTTAGCTACGCGAGGTTAGTGGTTAGGAGTTAGCGATTAGCGGAAAGTAGCTGTGTGCTAGTCGAGAGTTGCTCGACGATTAATTGGTGAATAATTAAAGATTGTTAATTGACGATTTAGTCAATAAGTTGGATTAGATTAATATCGACTAGAAGTCGAATAGCTGAGAACGGAATTACGATAATTCAGAAAGTATATTACCAAAACATTCTAAGAGTAAGTTATTTGAATCATAATTAAATATTAAATATCTCTTCTACTATGCTTTTGCTCCTGTACTTAATTAAAGGTGCATTTCCTACCCTAGGTTGTTAGAATTATTTGATAGAATAATAAAATAGATTTGTTCTGATTATGGCTGATCTTTATTCTAACTCCCAAATATCGATGGACGTGACAGGACGTTCATCGCAACAGGACATCTCATCAGTGGAATCACGTCCTCTTTTTCGATGGAAATATTTTCAGTCTGACAAATGCATTTGATATGTAGCCAAGCAGGGACACGCTTTCATCCTCTTAAAATCAAGGAAAGTTACTGTTTGAGTAGTCCTTGTGTACTTGTATGGAGCACCATTGTGGCGATTGGATGAACGGAACTTTACATTTGCGACAGAGAGGTTCACTTACCGGAGATCGTTGTTATGACTAAGTGCGTCTTGACTATAAGTGCGTCTGTTCTGAGATGCCATTAGTACTGACTTTCATTTTATGAAACACAAAGCACTACCCTACAGATCCCATGTTGCTCAAGATTTTCTAGGAAGTAAAAATATCCATAAAGAGCATGAACCTCTCCCACTGATTATGTGCGGGAGGCTTTGGGAAGACGCCTGGAAACTCTTACCTCAAAAACTAGTGGCAAGACTGGTACTCTCTCTGAATCTGAACAGACGATGCTACTCACTATATTGTCATCAAAGGTCACTTTTTTTGGTTGTTTTTCCTCTAGATTAGGCAATATCAGTATTTCGTACCAATGCTATTTTCTCAATGATCTTTTTCTCCTTTCCATAATATGGACTTCCTCTATTAATTTTTATTTTCTAGTATGTTTTCTTCATTTTTTAAGTACACCATTGGACCTCTGTAGAATAGATTTTCTGGATCTCAGTTGATTTTTGAAGAATTACTGCGAAATTAATAAAGTTGCTTTCGTGTATCACTGGAATGCTTTTAAGTTATTTTTTTTCAATTCATCATGCGAGTTTCATGTCATTCGTTTTATTAGTATATAATATTTATGACAATAATGATTCTCAGAATTTTTCACAAATAAAACTATTCAAATTTCAGATGTTTACGAAAGCACAGTAGGAGTGGATTGCAAAAAGTTCAAGTCACTGTTGATGAAACTCCAGTTGTTTTGCAAGTATGGACACAGCAGGACAAGAGAGGTTCAAAAGTATTGTTAACAGGTTTGGAATGAATTTATTTTTCATTCTTTTTTAATCTGTATATCACTTCCCCCTTCCTTCATCTGTTTCCTTCCTCTCTTTCTTTTTCTTATAAAATTCGTTTATAATGCTTGTTCGTGAACATAATGCATTTAAAAATTATAATTTATAGCAATTCAGAAAATTTAATGCTATTAATAAAAATTTTAACTGGTATTAAAATAACCCCCACACACAAACACAGGTATTCAGTATTAATGGATACTTAAGCATTTTCTTCTGCGCGACTACTATGTATTTTTAAAAAATATTCAATGCATTTTGTATAAGATTTTTTGCAACATTTGTACACAAAACTAGAGGTAAGGGTAAATGTTTAAAAATTATAGAATTACGAGTATATAGAATATTAAATCGATTTTCTTGCAGATTTTTCGTTCCGCTGACGGAGCAATCATTGTGTATGATGTAACAAAAAAAGAAACATTTGATGAGGTTCCATGGTGGATTAAAGAAACAAAACAACATCTGACTGGTATACCTATATTTCTTGGTGAGTAATCTCTTCCTGCCGGGTACTCTATACGCATCCATAGAGTTTATATGTAATAATATCTAGCCTTATTTTTATTAACTTAAAATAACTATCACTTATTAGCACTAAAGTGTGCGAACGAAATTCAGAACAAATTGTAGACTAAACACAAGCAGCCAAATTTTCATATTTATTCGTAAAAATTAAACAAACTCATATCTGTTTATTAAACTCTGTCTTAAAAATTAAGACTTTCCCTAAATATGCAATTTAATATATAAAATAAAAATTCTAGTTAGCATTGCAGTATAGGAGACAAAACATAAAATGTGTTTTATACCTGGAAAGAAAATGCTCAGAAACGTTTGGAAAATTAAATACAATCTGATACTCTTAAAACGGCAGCGAATTCA
>BMAO01015629.1:0-22521 GCA_019973975.1 Trichonephila clavata
ATGGACAAACCAGTTCTGACCAACTATCAGTAGCCCGCACGGTGCACGGGCAAACCAGTTAAGGTGTTAAGATTGAAAGTGGCATTGAATGCTCTGATAACAAATCAAAACTTAAATTCCCTTTTTTGTGTAAATGTAACTTAAAAATATACTTATATACTGAAAATAAATGAATTAATTATCCAGGAATAAATTGTACCATTTATAGTCTCCCATCATTAAAAAACGGGAAATGTCGGTAGACAGCTGAGATGTAGCATTTCATTTTTCTTTAACGGAGTAAAATAATCGAAAGTGTATTTTTTATTCAATTACAATACTTATAAAATGAAGGGAAACATCCGTAATTTCTCTGTCTCTCTTAAACTTCCAACGTAGCTTTATTATACGTCAAAAGATTTACTTTAACTGAAGTAACAAAAGAATTTAATAGGAATATATTTTTTTTTGAAGTTAAAATAGATCTTAAAAAACTAACTTAAAAAAAAATCAAGTTTGGAGCTTATATAATAAGAGTAGCATATTTCGTAAGTTGAAATATATTTTGAGGAATTTATTATGTAAAGAAGTGATTTTTGTTTGTAAAGAAAGGCATCACAAATTCATTATGGGAACTTTCTAGAGAAAGATTCTATAGGTATATATTTGTCATACTTTATTACACTTTAAATGACCATTGCATCTTTCAATATCAATTTAACAACTACTATAAATCTTAAGTGAAATAAAATTTTGTATTTCTAGGAAGTTGCGTTTGACATAAATAGTTTGACAAACAGGCAGTAAAAATATTTAATTATTCAATTGCTTTCGCGCAGCCTCGAAAACTATGCAACCTCTATTCGTAGGATTTCTATATTTTAAAATCGCAACTGAGCTTTCTATTTCTTATTACCTTTATGACATAGATTTTTGGAAGCAGATACTAGAAATCATTTCAGAAAGAGAATTTTAAAGCGTTCATTTTTTAGTTTTGGGTACTTACGTATTATCGCAAAAGTATTGGCGACATTAAATGAAACGAAGCACATTATTGCCAATTCAACGCGTACAGCACAAGAAAAATCGAGGTTCCCAACGTGGCGAGATATCTTGAAAGTTGGCATTGTTGCGATAGTACGTAAGTACCTAGTTTACACTTGGCATTCCATTCTATAAAAATTCTTGATTTTTTTTAACGTTATTGATAACAAGAATGCATTGTTATTTTTAGTATTATTTTTTTTTAATATTAAACTTTATATGTTTTAATATTTTCTTCTCCTTTAAAGAAAGGAAACCTCCCATCATATTTAAATTATATTCCGAAGTTAAAATACATATAAAAAAATCTCTTATTTTGATACTTACTTGTACTTGTGAAATTAAACTAAAAAAAAACAATTTAACTAATTCTTAGCTTAATACAGCACACCTAGTTTATTTTTATACAGGCCATTTTTTGAATTCCAGAATCCATTCATAGTGTTTAAAGTTTAGAATAATTTTTTTTGAATCAAACTTTCTATGTTCACAAATATTTTTCAAAATGTATTTTATGAATAATATAGGCAACATTAAAGAATCAATTTAAATTGATTATGTTTTTGAATATTTCGCTGTAACTTGTATTCGAAACAGAACTACAAATAATAATTCTATAAAAGGTATATGATGTCAAACAAGTGATTATCCGTTTAAATAGTTTTTCTACCTTTGTCATTGTGTTAATTTGTGAAATTATGAGAAAGGGATTCAAGCTCATGTTTGTTCTTTTGGTCCTTTAAATATGGTTCACTTTTGTGCGTGGAATATCACCAACATCCCTTTCAGTTTTGTTCAATGAATTGAACTTAGTTCAATTCATTGAAATCAAGGTATCCGAAAAAATAAAACTGTATAAATAAGTTATTCTACAGTTATTGTGATTTTCATTTTCCTAAAATTAAATACGCTTCGAATACTCTCACAGATTTTTAGCTATTGCTTTAAATTGTAATGAAATGCTTTATATATGTGTATGTGTAAACAAAAATTAATTATTACTATATAAATTCAAGAAGTAATTTTATTGAATATAAAATTCCGTCTAATTAATTGAATAAAAACCTAAATATTTTTCAAAGTATAAGTTTTTGTTTTTATTACTTTTTTGTCCATCCAAAACTATATTCTTAATAAAATTTATAAAAACTCTTAAAATATTCATAATAGCACTATGCTTCATTTCTCAATTCCTTATAGCTAACTAATTACATAATTTTAATTAGATGACTTTGTAAGTAAATTTGCAGAATTTTAAGCATCGCATGTCGAAAATATTTAATCTGAACTCTTTTTAAGTAGATATTGTATGGGTTGCAATTTTTATGATTTTATACGATCATTGATTTTATCGTCTCGCATACACTATATATGATATTGATATGTTCTGGAGTTTTAAAACTAATTCATAATAAAGTTTAAAATTACAAATGCATGATAATATCACTGTCTGCCATAAATAAATAATTCTGGATATAAAACAGATCGCTTAATGCATCTAACAAATTTAATGAAATTTTATTTCTGAAGGAAAAAAAAATGTAATGATAAAAAACTATTATTGGCAATAATGCTTAAATATATGTCACGATATTTTTCAAATTTTCGCTTGGCAAATAAAAAAATTAATAAATCTTGTTCCAAACTACTTTTTAGAATTTATACATTTTTCTATAAAAGATATGCAACGATGCTTTAAGGAAAATAGAGTTGATCTTGGACAAAATTGAGAAATTAAGTGGTTTTTTTTAAATTTTCTGAACTGCATATATTAGTAGTATTGCATATAACGCTTTGTAGCTATAACTGTTTGGGATGAAGATTACGCACATGTGGAGTTACGAGTATATTGAAAATGCAATCGCCATCCAAATCTATACATGTAAATAACAGTTTTAGATATCGCTTTAAATATTATCAAATTAAGGCAAACATGAATAAAAAAAAATTACACGCGTTTTGTTAAATGAATATTAAAATTAAAGGAATGCTGTTTGAGTTATTACAATATATATTCGAATTTTTATTTTTATTGTATATTTTATCAACTGAAATTTGTATTTTTCTTCTTTCTAGGTTATGGAAACATAGCGCCAAGAACCAATTGGGGCAAGATAGCTACTATCGTGTACGCCATTATAGGAATACCACTCATGCTGCTGTATCTCACGAATATTGGTGATATCTTGGCGAAATCTTTCCGGTACGTGTATGGCCGAATCTGCAGTTGTGGATCCAGTGATCCTTATAAGCGGCGACGCCATAACAATCACCATCACCACTCATCGGAGAACTACAGAGTCCACCACATCGTAGCCCACAACTCGCCCAAAAGGCACCACCCCAACTCAGAGCCTGGTGTTCAGGATAAGCTCCATTTGCCACCAGAAGACGAAGTCCGAATTGAGAACATGACAGACCTTGACCTGGACATCGAATACGAGAAGCCCAGAGTCTCTGTGCCCATCACATTGTGTTTGCTGATTCTTGTGAGTTATATCTCAGGCGGTGCGGTGCTTTTTTCGTTATGGGAGGGCTGGGGTTTTCTTGATGGCTCCTATTTCTGTTTTGTGACCTTGAGCACTATTGGGTTTGGAGACTTAGTGCCTGGTGATTCAGTTATATCTGACGAAGGGACGCAGGAAAAACTTGTTATATGTTCTCTGTACCTTTTAATTGGTATGGCACTGATCGCCATGTGTTTCAATTTAATGCAGGAAGAAGTAATTCATAAAGTAAGAAACTGCGGTAGAAGAATTGGAATTATTAAAGATCAGGAAGAAGAGGACGATATGGGTTGAATTGTAATGTAACTAAACATGATTGGAAATCAAGTTGTTTCAAGATGGAAAAGAAAAGTAATATAAACCAGAGGATAGTTTTGTTGATCGAATAAATGGACATGTTCACTTCTGGAAACGTGGGTGAACGTGCCTTCTTCGGTAACGAATCTTTATGGATTGCTGTTGAAGAAACTTTTTATTAAATTATTTCTAAGTTAATTATAGAGTTGTATAAAAATGATCAAAATATTAGATCAAAATTTAAAAAATCGCTTAAGATGTTTCGTATGAAAGAAGAACCACACACATTTTCTTAAATTAGATGAAATGATCCATAGACCCTTGGGCAGAGCAACATTTGTGCGCCAGATATGAGGCTTATCAAAAGATGAAATTTCGAAGGACAATATAACAGTAAAGAACATAAAACATGTCAGAGGAGCTTTCTGGTTATCATAATGAATACAACGTTAATTCTGATTTATAAGAAATTACAGTTGAAAATCAGCGGCATTTTTAGTGAAAAATTATTACCTATGGCCTTATAACCATAATAATTAATTAAATTTAAGTTTACTTGAATAAAATAAAAATTTATTTATGAAATTATGTTTATTAAAGTTATGCTATATAAATAACTTAGTTTAACTTTTTTAATTCTTATTTGCTATTATGCACTTCAAGTGCTTTAAGCGTGCAATTAAATATATGCCTGCAAAATTACGATATAATTCAAAAATTAAATTTTAAATACTAATTTTACTCCAGTTAGCATTTTTTATAATAAATTTTAATAATGTTTCATTAATAATGTCGCTAATTAATGTTATGCCTCGTGTATGCTGCCTCGTCTTAACACTCTGTCCAATCCCTGTCATCCAGTCTAAAATTATGACAAATATATTCAGAAAACCGCCCGCCGTTGGAATATGAAATGTAGATTTCTAGAACAATATTTAATGAGTTGTTAAATTTAAAAGACAGTTTGCAGTTTTTCGAAAATAATATTTCTATTTAAGCTTATTATGAATATTGATTGTGGAATATGAAGTTTCTTACGGATAATTAATGATTTGTCTAACTGCTTTGTTCTTAAATATCTATGCTATTGTTCCTTATGTATATCTTATTTGATGTTATTTCTTGTATATTTGATGTATGGTATCTCTTGATATATTTACTTATGCATCAAAACGTTATAAGCTACTTTTGTAACTGTTATTCAAGATATTTATCTATATTCGCGAGGGCAAATTTTAGAAATACATTAAGAATTATTTTATCATTCTTAATTATTATCTTGATAAATTATAAATGATATATAAATAAGCATAATATGTTTTCAATCAAAATGTTGTAAACCACACATGCAAGATATAAAGCTTTTATTTTAATTCCTTATTTTATATATTTTCAATAGTAAATGAACAGAAAAGTAATGCAATACCTGTATATTATAAAAGTGCATTGAATATGTATCAAGCTTCAATGTAAAGGGAGAAATAAATATTGATTGTCTTAAAATTTTTGATCACACACACATTTATCCAAATTCTTTGAGTTCCTGATATAGTGGTTAAATATGCATAATAATTTCTTTCAGTATTTATTTTATATAAAGGGTGGAAAATATTTCTCCTTATTTTTGAATATTATGCAAATAATCAAAATTTTGATTGCAGATTAAATTTATTACTGTTCTGTAAACTATATCACACTGATCAACTGCGTCTAATATTTTGTGTTTAAATAAAATTATTTTCAGTCTACATCACATAAAACTGTATTTTGGACAAACAACAAAGCAATTATTTACATAGTGAATGTTTAGTTAATTTAACATAAATATATTATTTGCTTTAAATATTTTACAAGTAAACAATGTTGCAAGTGTTTAGTAATAAATTAAAACATCTATATATGTTCCCTATTGAATACATATTATCATGCTAATGTAGACCTTCTAATAAAAACAAACAGGTGAAACACACAGTTTTGAAGTATTCTTCTTTTTAGGAGAACATATACTTTTCTGTAAATTCTCATATTTTATTGATATTATTTGCATAAAAGTTCTAAAATTATTTTAAAATGTCATATTTTAAAACTTTAATAATTAAAAAAATAAGAATTTAAAGAATAAAATCATGCTTGTTTTCATGTCAGAGCCCTCATCACACATAAAAAGATTTTAACTATGCTTTTAGTTGACTTTCTAATTGATTCTTTTCAATTACATGAAGGAAATAGCATTTATAAAGTATAATAGACTTCCACGTGAACTTGCTTTTAAATATTGACACTCATTGGAAGAAGATATTGAAATTCAATTAATACTTCGAAGTATTCAAATGTTGCAACTGAAAAATTTTCACGGGTTTTATGATCTTGTTACCCAGTTGATTAAATAAAAATGTCTTTTGAAAATCGTGGTATTCATTTTCCTTGTGTTTTTATTGCTTCCTTTTAAATACAAAAAGATGTAACCAAATCATTAAAATTTACACTTTTTGAAATCACAGTGAAATGCATGATATTTTTTTTAAATAAAAATGTTTCTCTCTCCATTGTAGCATTTAGTTTTTTTTTTTTTTTAGTTTATTATTTTGTCATCATGAGATTTTTAACATAAGAACTCAAAAAGCAACAGTTTCAGGTTATGCAAATTTTCATAGTTCAAAATAACTGTTTTTGCTTATTTGTTTTAAACTTATTAGTTATTTTTAATTTCAATTTATAACTATATTAAACTTTATTTGAATATTTACTTATAACTGGATTATTACATTATGTTTTTTTTGTTTAATTATTAACTACTGTACTGCAATTCTAATACCGATTTAAATTTTGTAGTTGTTTGGTTTATTTTATTTTAATTTGTATTGCATTAAATTTTTGTGTTATTTATTTTTTGTTAAATAAATTAGTAGTGTTCATAACTTGCTACTTATTTGAGTACTCATATATATGTTACACTGTGAGATACTTGCAAAATGAGTATTTTACCTTTTTTCAAACAAATAAATACGAAGAACAAAATTGTAGTATTTTCTTTATTTTAATATTCAAAGGGAAAAAAATCACTGGTGTTGTAAGAAATTTTAAAGTGTATCAGATTATGTGTCATTATATTACAATAAACATTTCTGAAGAAATTAAATCCTAATTTTAAAAGAATTTTGGAAATTTTAAAATTATATAACCTTTTAACGACTCAACAAATGTATAACATAATGCAAGAATAAAATGCTTTAGCTACCAGGTTAATTTTACAATACTATAAGAACTTAAAAACTTGTACTGGAAATCGTCATACGATTTTGTAAATATTTGAATGCAAATAAAGATATTATTAATAGTACTTATTTTAATTGCATTATTTACACATTCTAGAAATAAATAATTAAATAATAATTAATAATTATTGTAAAAAATAAAGTCAGCTTTGTTATTCTCTAAATAAAGAGAAAATAGTTCAGATCACTCATTAATAACATTAAATTTCCTGTATTCAGCCTCAGAAAAATAATGTAAAAAATATTGGTTCATTTATTTAAAACTATTAACAAGTTCCTAATAAACAGAATAGTTACAGCCCTAATAACTTGCACCTTGCAATGGATACCGGTCAAAGTATCCATTTCAGGTTCAAGTTATTAGGACATTTCAGCATGACCTTTTCATGAGGGCCCAAAATTCTCCTCAACTTTCCAATGGCCTTACATTTACCGATGCTGATGCAATA
The DNA here is from genome assembly GCA_019973975.1 of Trichonephila clavata. Classification (NCBI taxonomy): domain Eukaryota; kingdom Metazoa; phylum Arthropoda; class Arachnida; order Araneae; family Nephilidae; genus Trichonephila; species Trichonephila clavata. The sequence continues at coordinate 7,552 of BMAO01015629.1, forward strand.
ACCAGACTTAAATTCAGCTCCCATCCAGTTAAGAATCACTTCATTCTAAAATTTAATTGCAACCGGTCAATTTCAACCGCCAATCCAGACTACGTACAAAACACTTTAAAGGAATGAAAATATCCCGTTATGGCCAAAAAAGTTACATAACTTGTCCTCGCTTTTCTGTTATTCAATTTTCTCCTAATAATATTTTTAACTATCCTTTCATATTGGTTAAACTCCGCAACATAGGCCTAAATCTTATGAGTCATCAATTGGCTTATTTGCCAAATGTCTTCAACAATGCAATGTTTGTTTTGTACGCGTTTGGCGCTATTTCTACCCTTCTAGGACAATACGACGACAACATCAATTTTTTAATAAGAATAAAATCAACAAGCATTGTGAAACTATACAGAATAAATAATATTTATATCACCTGCAAATTTAGCAAGCATTAGACCAAAAATATATTACATCGGTGTTGTTAACACAAGATTTTTACTTTATTTCTGCATAAAATCTATCACATAAAGGTGATATTTTCCATGAAGTTCAACAGTAGTATATTTTACATATTCACACATATTTCTCTCAAATATAAAAATAATAATTGGTATTTTTTAAGCTTATTTAATAATCGCAGCTATAAATTCACAGCACAGCCACTTTTCAAAATTTTATTTTTTATTACCAAATTTATCTTTAAAAAAAGATACAACTTCAATTTAGTGATCTTTTTTACGAAGTAAAATAGTTTTCTATATAAAACAGTAAATTATATATCTAGTATAAAAATAACCTTATTTGAATCTATTTTTAACACACTTTTATAAGCTTCCCTTGTATGTAACGGAATATTGGAACTCCATTTGCACCAACTTTAAAAGGTCGGATTAATTCGAAATTTTGCTGTCTTGTTCAGGACTAATAGCGATACAATAATTTAATACTTTTGTTCCATTGTATTGGTCAGGATCAACAGAATTAGAGATTTCCAATTTTCAAATGCCATCACGCATCCGGCGACTAATTTTGGATCTCATTTCCAGATTTGGCGACTAAAAGATTAAGTTACAACTTGTAATAGCGGCCGGTTCCTGTTGACATCTGAAACCCCTTGTCTACCTGTAAACCCGGCTAGGTGTGTGGGAAAAACTGAATGATCCACATACATGATTTCAACCTAAATAATTTATTGTTTCCAAATATCAATCAGACACAATAACAATCTAATTAAAGTAGGTGATTAAATAGTAAAGCGCGGAGGTGAAATTCAATAACACAGGGATACTACTACGGACCCTCAACTGAATCTAAGACAGCTTAAATACGCCCAAATATAACTATGTCGCACACTAATAAGCTAACTTCTAATTAATCAGGCTTACAGTACCTGTACATTTCATGCATCGGATCCTAAACTGGAAACTTGCAGGTGATCTTAAGCGGGCTTGTTCAACGTCGTTGGATCTACACTCTGTAATCTTTTTCCTAGTCAACTCCAAGACCACTTACTAATTCCACTATCTTTCAGTCTTCAACTAACAACTAAATCGTAGACTCTATGTTAACTCCTACTTGCCATCTCCAAAGCGAAATCAGAATTTATGTAATATACTTCATTTACACAATCGCGCTTTCTTGGTCGGTGAAAGTTGGTTGAATTAATTTATTTTTCCCCAGAAGAGTCCATAAGGTGTTAATAAAGTTGTGGATAGAACCGTCACACACTTAGTTCGTTAAAATATAAAAGGGTGTTTTTTTTTTGTTTTTTTAAACTATAATTTGTTTCAATGTGGACGTACAAAATTCTAAATTTATTAATTCTTATAACAATTGGTTATTCGCGAGGTCATTCCACTATAATTCTGGTTCTCTTCTGTTCAGAAAAAATGGCACTTAATCTAGAACAACACAATATGAATGATCGTCATTGCCGAAAAATATATAAATAGTCAACGTGAGAGGGGACAGTGGCAGATACAGACCATTATGGACACTGTTGTCACAACAGATTCATGCCAGTGGATCTCAAAGCCACATTGCTGTATCAAATCTTTTGGAATTCAGCATCATGTATGTTATTGAATCTTGTTCAGCTAAGTAGCAAAGTTTATTCATTATCTTTAAATTATGTTATCTGAAAATCGCTGATTCATTTTTGAGTAGGATTAATATAGATAAATTATTAGCATTAATTGATTACAATAATTTCCAATTTAATTCAATGGTATATCCCCCTATTGTGTGTTTAGACCCCACTTCGGGAATTCTTATGATCAGCAGAATCTTCACCTCAAACAACATAAAAAGAAGGTACCGCTACAAACCTTAAGAGCACAGAAAGAAAAACAACTCGTGTACAGTGAGAAACATATTTTAAAAAAGTGTATTCATAATCTGAATTTTTTTAAAAAAAATTCTGATAAAAGTTTTAAAAATCATTTCAATAAATTCCTGCAAGAATTATAAACAAAAAAAAATTGAATTATATTTGCATAATAAACTTATAACAGTTTATTTTGTTTTATTTACTTGTTGTTTTATGAAACACTCATGAGTCCTTTGATACATTTAACCCTCATTATTTTGAAGAAAAAGTAAGATATGTGACTGCTGAAAAAACAAAATCAACTCTTATAAATGAAAAGAAGATATAGTAAGTTACCTTTTTATTGGGTGATCCTGCCTTATTAAAGAAATATTTCATTCTTATGCTTCCAATTTATTACAAAGTGTTATAAAAACTACAAAACACATAAAAAATATATTTTGCTCCGGATGAAAAAAAAAAGATCACTTTAATCTTTTGATTCGTGTGATATCCTTTTATTGCATTTTGAAAATTAAAAAAAAAGTTTCGAAAGGAGATTTTCAAGGAAAAAATGGACAAAATATTTCATTAAATATTCATAAAAATATTCATAAAGGTTACAAGAATATTTTTTATAAAATATTCTTGAAACAGTAATATTTTGTAATACATCTTTAAAATATTAATACGATAACTGTCACATTCATATAGTGTTCAAATAGTTAATTGAATTTTTTTCTAGATAAATGCCAATCAATGAACATATATTCGTTTTGAGTTCTTTATATAACCTCTCTCTTTCTCTTATCATTTTGAAACTTTTATTTTATTTTTAAATTCAGAAGTTAATTACATTATGTTATTCTTAGGGATATTAGACAAAAAGTTTGTAACTGTTAATAGGTGAATTGAAGTTTATTTTAATAAAAAAGTACATTTAATTATTTTTTCAAGAAGCTTAGTTACAGAAATTATCTTTATTTAACATTATCCGTTTTTTAAAAGCTAACTGAAACAATTTTAAAGAGTAAACGTCTTTATATCATGTTTTACGTGTGCGTTTCTGTGCCCCACGTAGTATCTTTTACAGAGTTTTAAAAATGGTTAATTTAACAACAAGTAGGAATTCCACTTAAAATAGTTTTTTCAATCCAAATAATCATTAATTTGTATCTTGGATACTTGTAAATAAATAATACATTTAAGAGGAAATTTAAATCGTAATTACAAAAATTAACAAGATTCGTTTACTCTGTTTATTATTCAAAGTCGTAACAACCTATCAAGATGAAAGATATGTAAATTATAATATATATATATATATATATATATATATTTGCTTATAAAGCACAAGGACGTATAATATTGTTAACACATAATTAATTGTATCATAAAATTTCTTCCAAATGGTTTATTTCCCATTGTGGATTTTTTGACAGCTAAAAGGTTGAAGCACTGGCTATGAAGGGAACTTTGATGAAGGAATACTTTAAAATACCTCCTTATTTTCCTACGATTAAATTGTCTGTTAAACTGGCACTTAATAAAATTCTTAACTAACTTACGATCGTATATAAAACACTATGGATAAGAGATGGATGATTTAGGGTAGGAGAGATCTATCCCCATTCTGTAAAGAAAAATTGCATTGTATCTCTTTTTAGCGGTCTGAATGGAGACAACTCTTGGCATAACCATCTCCACAGAATTGGAGTAGAAAGCTCTCTTAACTATGTTTTGTGTGACTCCAATCAGCCTATGACCTGGGAACAATTAATTGTTTTCTGCGTGTTTTATTGCGGTAGAACAGATTTCATTTCAAATAAACAAATATGCAAATTACTTTAAATTTATATAAAATTACTCATGAAATTAGTATTAGTTCTATGCTGGTATGTATGCAAAACAAATGTAAATTCTTCCTAAATTAAATAAATATTTTTTTTTTATTATTTACTTTTCTACATCAGGTAAAATCATTTTGTGTTTAATTTAGCACGAAAGATTCATTTTTTATTTAATTATCCAATATCCTTTCTTTTTTCAATATCACAGGGGTGCAATTCCACAAATTTAAACCTAAATCTTTTAGTTACATTCAAAACTTCTACTAATGAAATGAATTGGTATAAAATATTTAAAAAGGATTTTCATTGTTTTCTTTTAAAAACAATAAATACTTTCGTTTTCTTTTTCGGATAAAGCAATTTACTGAATAATTATGTTGGTACTTCACACCCATATATATATATATATATATATATATATATATATAATCAACATCATATTGAGAAAAATAACTACTTCTACTTTAAGCGATATAACTGAAAGCTGTTTCTATCTTCGTCATTTTTGGCTAATCCCCTCTTTATCACTTCCAGTCCACAGATTCTCAAACCCTCCACAAGAATCCACCCTAATCTCTACCTGTTAAAGATCTACTTCCCAAATACACACACCCATACTAACATCCAATGCAATCACCATCTGTTTCGACACCTTGTAATACACTTCTAGGATGTCATCACAGCCCCCACGATCCAAACTGAATGTATCCAGGAAGCAAGAGAAGGAATTGGCAAGATTGACCTTCCTCTATGTCTAGATGATGGATTGATCTTCATTACGATCCGGGTGAGCAGCAACAGAAATCAGTAAGATTAAGAAGAAGGCCTCGGTTGCGCAGAAAGATGAATTGTCTGAGATCAGGTTGGCACAAAAAATGTCTGCTTTGACCCCTTTTAATGCATATGTATTGTTCTTTTTGATGGATACGTTTGGCTAAACACGATGTGCGTTTATATCGCTCCTTTAATTGAATGTGATTGATAGCCCTAATTGATGTGATTGGATCCATATTTCCTTTGACTGGATTTGGCAATAAATGTCAAATGATATTGTTTTCTGTGACATTAATTATAGTTTAAAGGTTTAGAGGTGAAACATTATTTCACGTAGCAAATGCAAAGAGTAGCCATACATTGGATTCAATTTTTCCATTTTTGGGAAACTGATAGAATACGTTTTGTTCAAAAACACTAATAGATTTTTATGACTTAGTTCAGTCAATTTTATTTTTAAAATAAATTAAACTTTTTCTTACGGTACACCATTTTCACATCAAAATCAATATTATATTAATATTAATAATTTTATGGATAATAGAAATATATATCTAATTCACAGGTTTAAATTAAAATATTTAATATACAAAGCGTTTTAAATTTCGTTTATTATAATTTGATGTGCTAGACGGATTCTTTTTATACATACTTTAACACATAAAATAGAATACATTTTATGCATAAAACCTTGAATATGCAAAGTAAAAACTGGTTTATATGTAAAAGCAACGTGGAAAAATGTACTAAGCCATTTTTCTATTCTTAGTATTCTAAATTTGGGTCATACCCATTAATATGAAGTAAAATTTATATATGTATATGTTTTTACGAAAATATTTAAATGGAGGTGAATATTTTTGAATATCTAAAGAATTCCTTACTTTATGAATGCTGCAGAAAAAATTTATATTCTTAAGAAGTTTATTATGAACTATAGAAAGTTATTGATTCGCTAAAAAGTAACCAATAAAGAAGAGATTACTTTTAAATGAACTTGTTAGAACTAAAAGTATTTAAAGTTCAATCGTAAGTCCATGATTGCTATGTAAATTTCATTGGAATCAAGTTGCCTTACAATGCAACGTTATTGCAATTCTCACTCATTTTGAACATTATTAAAAAAATGAAATACTTATAGGCAGAATAAGTGACAATTATTGAATAAAATCATTAGAGATTTTAAATAATGGAATTATAAATATACATTTTAAGCGTTAAAACTATTCAAAAGCAAACCACGTTTGCACACACACACACACAATGATGCCAGAAAATATAATTATTCTCTAATGGGGCATCGCATTGGTATTTAACCTTTGCAGACCTAGTATGTTCTCCAGGATCTTGTATCACTTTTTAGTGGGGCACCATATAGACGATACCAATTACCACAAGCAATTTCGACACCCAATTTGCTCCCCAGGGGAAGGGACCTGAGCTCTGGTGAGGCGAAATTGTACTCAGGTTTTTAATTTTGCCGAGGTCACCCAAGGGATTTTTTTTGCATGCCGTATAATCATGCGACGTGACCACTGTTGATTTTCTGCATCATGAAAATCAACAGTGGGGTTGGGGTGAACCCTGGGTCGAATCTTGGGTTGGGGTCGAACCCCCTACCTTGAGTACAGAAGACGAGTGACAAAACATCCACTCCATCCAGTCGGCAGATAAGTATAATAGAAACTAATAAATTACAAAAAGTGAGTTAAAATAGTATGGCACATCCCATTCAATATTTTGATACACTCAGTACACAAAATTTTGAATAAAATAAACCAATTGGCATTTTGACAATATTTTTGTTCAACTCAATTCAAAAGCAAATATTTTCTCTACAAACACTGCATGCGATGCCCATTGAAAGAAGGGAAAAAATGCACAGACAGAATTAAGAACTATTCTTCAAGAAAATATATCCTGCTGTTTTGAATAAATGTCAGCAAAAAGTAGCTTTTCGATTTTCATATTAGTTCAATTTCAAAACATTTGTTTACTCGCTCTGTTGATTCGAAATAGAAATATTTCGTACAGATAATGCAATAATAATAATGGATTCAAATTCTTACTGACCTAAATTTAGTAAAAAAAGCAAGTTCGGAAAGGCAACCCCTTATTTCATTTTAATAATTCTTCAGAAAAGAACGATTTTATCAAAAGAAACATTCAAAATATCTTGACATTTTTGAATATCCCAAAAATTTACATTCCATTTGTCTTGAGATTAAGTAATGATTATATTTATTTTTGTATTTATGTATAACTTTAATGCTTAAAGATAATGAAAATAGATAACGAATTTTTAATGGTGACAATAATTAGTAAATAATGTTATTCTATCTTCCACATTTTTAAAATTGTTATTATTTATAATAAACATGGATTGGGGTAAATATTATAAGAAATGCACATTAATCATATATTACTGGTTACAATAAATACCGCACTGAAATTTAATGAATGCGATTTATTTGGTATAATTCAATGCTAAGCTTACACACTCTAATAATTTTTATTATTTGTATGTTGTGACAATGAATATATGCCGTTGTACACATTAATAGAGCTTTTGAAAAAGACAAACAATAAAATATTTAATTTTACAAATTTTTTTCTTAAATTTAAAACAGCAGCTTTGACTAATAGTTATTCAGTCAACTTTAAAAAAAAATATTTTATCGTATCTATGAGTCAGCGATAATAATTATTATTGAACCATATTTTATATTTAACTAATTTTTATGTAATTGATAATTATTTTAGTTAGTATATATATATATTGCACTGAACTTAACTTAATGGCGCAAGGTCTACTGTGCCTATTTTATTTAACGTTATCTTAGGTGCCGGGGTGCATGCGCAGATATTTTGGTCAAGTGGTCAGTCTGACACAAAACCCCAGTGTTAAGTTCCCAAGAAAATTTGGTACTCATCTATCTACACACGGAAGACATGAAAAACTGAATCTACCACACCAAGACCGTTATTTGAACCCCGAGCCTATGTTGTGGAAGCGCGATTTACTGCCACTCAGCCACTGGGCTTCAGTTAGTATTTATTTTTCCAATATTATTTATAATAATCAATTACAATTTATTAGCAATGATAAGTAATGCTAATATGCTTAATAAAGAATTCAAGACTTTTATTTGCCTAATAATAAAATAAAACATAGTTGCAGAATTATTGTGAATACTTAATGGCAATATCTAGCTAAACGCAGATAAATTATTGTATTGGCCAAGTATCATTGGCAATTATGAACAATAAGCCGCCACAGTATGATAAAGTACTCATAAAATATTTTCTGTAACGGCCTTACTTGGCTATTTTTGACACACTAAGATTGCTTTTTATAATAACCACTGGCCATAATATATATATATATATGGGAGAAATTTATATAAAATATAGAACATAACAGGAAATTTAAAAAAATAGACTTTTGACAGTTGGTCACATTAATGTAAACGGATATATTTATATATCCGTTTACATTAATGTGACCAACTGTCAAAAGCCAAAGCCAGAATATTCACCTTTCTCAGAGAGGATTGTTTCAAGACGTGAAGGAAGAGATTCAATTAGGTCTCTGAATGTGTTCACTGCGATGTTGAGCCATGTCGACTCCAGTGCCACGGCAAGCTGCGTTAGATAACGCGGGTGAGAAACCATGGTGAGAACAAACCAATCGACATGGTCAAACAGATTCTCGATTGGGCTTAAGTCAAGTGAGTTTGCTGACCAGGGGAGAACGGTACATTCCCCCTAAGGCTCTTCGAACCACACACGTACACTATACACATACGCTGTGGACACTTTGCACACACGTGCGAAGTGTCCACACTTCGCTGTATGACACTTCACACTGTCCTGCAGGTAGATGCCATCCCCCTGAGGAAAAATAAAGTGCATATAGTGGTGGACAATGTCCACAAGGACAGACGCATACTTGTTTTCATGAATCGTGCCTTCCACTATGATGATTGTTTCCAAAGAATGCCAGGAAAACATTCCTCAGAGCATAATGCCACTACTTCTGAACCGTTCCGGCATAAAACGCGATTCATCAGAAAACGCTACCTGTCACCACTCAGTGGGCGTCTAGTTGTGGAAACTGCATGCAAATTCCAGCGTTCGTTGCCGATGAACTGCAGTCAGCATAGATACATGAACCAAACGTCTACTTCGGAGACCCAGACGCAGCAACGTTCAATGGTCAATTGTTTGGGAGACACTGTTGGTATCCCTTTGGTTCATCTGGGCAGTCAGTTGCTCAACGATAGCATGTCTACACACCCGTACGCATCTCCGCAGCCGTCGTTGACCTCTGTCATCTATTACCTGCGGTGCACCAACCCATTTGCCACGTCGCTGATTTTGGACAGTTCCATTTTACCATACATAGTTATACTTTTGCCAAGGTGGCACGCAAACAGTTCACAAACTTAGCCATTTCGGAAATGTTTCATCTCCCGACCCGAAAGCCAATGATCATGCCCTTTTGGAAGTTGGATAAATTGCTCCATTTCTACATTACACAAACGATTGAAGTAGAATGGTCATCGGGGCACTTGATCTCGGATGAGGTCTTAATCCCCTATCTTGTGGCTGTTGTTGACATTGACCATGTGAATTGCTATGTTTAATTGGGTAGTTTTAAGAATAAAAAGAAATTAGGAAATTAAAATTAAAAGTTAAGAGTGCGACCTTTTAAAATAGTAAAAATAAATTGCTGGAGCTGTTACAATCGATTGCAATGTTTTTCGGAGCCCTAACACATCCTTTATAATCGCTCAACAGCACAGTGCTGCCACCTCTCTTCTCGGTGATTGATTATTTAACATAAACGACGAAAGTAGGTGGTTATCACAAAAATGTAACTACATTTTTTCTTACTTCTCTAATGTTATTTGAATATATTATGAGTTAAATCTATATTTTGTCCATTTGAACATCATTTTATATTTCATTGAAATATTTTTCATTTAAGAGTTCCTGGAAACAAGCACTGTATCTCAAAATGAAATTTTGTGTAATGAACTGTGCTATAAAATATAGTTTTTGTTATTGATTTTGTTTCCCACATCAAACAATTATTTGTATCATAAATTTAACTTACAGAAATAAGGCAAGTATAAATGTAACTTGATTAATCTAGTTTTCATATAAATTATTGCTTTTAGTAGCATTCAATTGGAGATATTAAATGAGATAGGAACAATCTACATTTATCCCCATTATTTAGATATATTACATTTAACTATACTTCCAATGACACTCAATTAATTTGAGGCGTATAAGGTCTTGCATTGTCTTCGGACTTCCCACCAATTTGCTACTCACATTTTATTGTCCATATATCTGTTAATTTTATTATTTTATTAAAGGAGATATTTATTTCAAATATGTCTCTCGAACTATCAAAGTATATCAATTTATTCCATTTTGGTATTTTCAGGAGAAATATATTCAGACTACATATATAAATATAGATTAAGATGACAAATTTATTATCAATTTTATACTTTTGTTAGAAAATAATACTTTTATTATATCTAATTTTTTCTTAAACTGAAAGTAGGAAAACTACAATTTGATTCAAAATAAATTAGTTCCAATTAAACATTGCCCATGGCTTGAAAAGATTTGGAAAAATCTTGCCTTTTACTTTATGCGACATGCATTTTCAATTTTAAAAAATAAATCTCTCGTCATAATAGGTCTCACGTAAATTAAAAGTTCAAATATGATGTTTTGGTGAAGTGATTAATTTTAAATTTGGACCTACACATTTTAATGTATTGGCATATAAGCGTAAGTATCGAATGAAAATGAAATAGTTGAATTATATGTATAGAAATATAGCAAATAAATTTGCGTGTTTTCATGAAGCGATTAATTTTAAATTTGGACCTACGCATTTTAATGTACTGCCCTATAATCGTAAGTATCGAATAAAAATGAAATATTTGAATTATATGTATACAAATATTGCACAATAAATTTGCTTAAGTAACATTTTCAAAGAGGTTTCTGAAATACACATTAGGTTGGCGAAATGAAAATATTACTAACAATTTGTGTCGAAACAATGTGTTCATTCGACCATGATGAAAAGAAATATGCGCTGTAACATAACTGTTTGAGCTATAAAATGACACAACATGAAAACTGAACAATCACTACATATTTCAATATTTTATTGACTGTTTTCCTGAAGCAATATGAGGGCTAGAGTCTATGGACCATAATTCTGAACTCTACGCTGGGGAAACCCATTCTCAAAGTTTTCACACCACATCAAAAGAAAAGCTTGGTACGTTGACAGATTTAATGTGCATCAATTCTCATACACGGATGGTATTTAATGGCAAACGGATTCAAAACCTCAACTTGACAGAAATAGCGCCTTCAACGAGTTTGCCACTATGACCACTCAGTAACCACAGTCACTACATGATAGCAGAAGCTTATTGGGTGACAACCATGGCGGTTTTTTTTTTTTTAAAAGATCGCATATATATTGTTTAACGTTCTTCTTTAAAACTAAAACCTGGTTTATATAAAAATAGGATAACATCTAGCTTCACCTTTTATCAAACAGTGAAACGCATCCCCTACGGGGAGGGGGGTCGTGACAACCTTACATAAGAGGCGTAGCAACCCTTCATGGGACACATGACAACTTTACATGGGAGGCGTGACAACCCTACATGGGAGGCGTGAGCATATCGCAAAGCGGGAAATGAATGTTTTTTTTTAAAATTACTTCACTGAAATTTACTGAAAGGAGCCAAAAATATAATATACATTCTGTTGCAATAAAAGTTAACATATCCGTCCACACTGATATAAAATACTTAGAAATGTAAAAAATGTAACATAATACCTTATTACTTAAAAGTAATATATACAAAATGTAAAACATATCTTGATAAGTTGTGAGAGTTAGAATTAATGTCATATTACAGCTTTATTGTTAAATTACCTTATTATAGCATATAATGCATTGTTATTGTATGGGTTAAAATTGTGATTTAAAATTGGGTCACAAATATTGTAAGTTTGAGAAGTGCTGATCTAGCTATGTATGGCATTTGTTTCTATTGATTATCTTCGTACCTCACAAATATTTTTTTTTCTTACTTGATAGTTCTCTCTCTGAAAGTTTCATGTATGATAATCAAGCATTTGATAACTCTTTAAATTTAGCCACATATTTATCTGATGAAAAACTACCCTGTTTGCACATTCCAAACTGAGAAAATGCAATATTGCATCAGTCATCATTTATCCAATTAGCATTTATTAAGAACTGGAAATAATTTAATTATGGATCATTCTAGCCGCTCCAGTAGGTCCATTGCCATTTCTCCATGTATTTGTGTTGCTTTTCGCTTTTAGCTTTGGGCTTAAAATATGGCACACAAATTTATAAAAATATGTTCCCATAAATTAAGATTGAAACGAGACAAAGGTGTCCGAGCAATATGTTTGATTCCAGCTAAATTACGGAACGCATGCATTATTTCGTATAACTTTCTATTTCTTTATATTTAATTTGCTTTTATTTTCTGTAAGTGTAAAATACACAAATAATTCTCTTCTCATTTTCACTTTCTATTTGCTAGATAAATTGTTTATTAACTTTGCCTTTATGGAGCAACAAGTGGCGATAGTATATTGGTAAATAAATATTACTTGTAGTTTATGAATATATACGTTATTAATAACAATTATTTAATATGAAGAAAAATATCTATATGTGGCTCAACAAGTGAAAGAAACGAAGAAATATTTTAAAGTATTTCCATTTAATACCACATTATAAATTTGTATTTATGCAAATGATTCAAGTGAAAACCTACGTATCACATACAGCTTATTAATAAAAAGTCGTGCAAATTATTTTAAAAATATATGAATAAGTAATTTTTTCTAGTCTAACAATCAAATTATTTTTAATTGAAATTCTATAACAGCTGTTAGAATTTATATATTCATTATTGTCTTTATTATAAAAAAAAAGAAAATATTCTTGCAAATTATTGCTAAATAAAATAGCTCGCAAATAAATTTTCTTATGAATTTTTAATTAATTAAAATACCAGATATATTTCAAATGTAAAATTAATTAATTATTATTTATATATAAATTTAATAATCCTGCATTCTGCAATCGATTTTTTTTTCTTTTACGGTTTCAAGATCTTTCTGAAGCACGAAATAGAAAAACCTTATAAACTGTAATGAAAAAAAATTAAAAAATACAAAGGGAAATGTCTACGTTTGTAAACGCTTTTACAAATTGCATTCAGCGAAATTCTTTCAATGAATTATGTGAAATGAAAAAGCAGTTACAAGTGATATATATATTATATATTGAAGATTTTTATTTAATTCCTTGATTTTTTCGGGAAATTATTCATCAGTCTTTTGCTATAAACGTGTTAAAATTACATGAAAAGATACTGAATTAGAGCTTGAAGATGTAGATAAAATAGTTTTTCTTGTATTTTCTTTTTAATTTATAAGAATAGAGTAGTCTGATTGTAAGAAACAATGAATACCGAATTTTTTATTCAAACATATATATTTACAAATTTTTCGTTTGGGAATTACGAAAAAATATTATCACGTATAACTAATGAAATAAAAAGATATACAGAAAAAGGAGAAATAAATGCGATATGTTATTATGCAAATAGTTCTAAAACTCTATTCTAAATCATTACTAGACTTTGTTCAATTTATCTCTCTGTTCCCGTCATGAACTCAACTCATCATTTTCATCCTTGAAATGGCTGCTGAGGAGTATATTTTACATATCTTTTTTCGTAGGAATTTTTTTTTCTTTTTAAACTTTATATGCGTAAACTAACTTCAAAATATCACCAGAATAATAGGAAAAAATCAAAAATGCAGAATTTTTTAATTAAATGTTGTTAATTTTATTACTAATTACTCAAATGATAATTTTAAAGCAAAATATTCGTAATTTATGGTCCTTGCAAATGATAAAAACTGGTGTTCAAAAGTTAACAGTAAATAAAAAATCGTAAAAATTAATAGGTTAAATAAAATGAACATAAGTCTGAAATTGTGCACACGTTATCTGTTTATTTGAAACAATGACTGGGAACCTTCAAATATTTTGTTAATTATGTAATAAGATGACAGGCGAGACTATTTGGAATTCTGCAAGTAAAACAATGTTAAAGCGTATTTAATATCCTCGTCTGTTTAATCAGTACGCCCTTGCATAGTTTGAATAATTAGTTATTGATTAAAGAAGTACACTTGACGTGATTTTAAATGTAGAATAATTAAAACATTAAAAAAGGGATGATCACTGACTAGTTTGGTAAACATTGTCTAGTGCGCAGTTTCGAAAATACATGAAGCTGTCGGAAAAATTCACATTCAAGAGTGATAAATTTCTGGGAATAATAACAGTTGGAAGAACCAATTTTCATTAGTGATTTTGAGACGTAACAAGACAATATGTGTAAGACAGGTAACAAGCAATGAATTACATCCGTTGGTTTCCGATTCAGTTTGCGAAGTGATTCACTTCACAGTATAATGAACAGAATTTGGAACATATTGCTACGCTCATAACATCGAAGAGCTAAGTCCGTATCATTGTGGTAATAGTTTGATAACGGTGAGCGCAGTTTACACTTTCAAAGTATATTCTGGTAATGGAACATCCTAAACATGAGGGTCTGGAACTTCATGCTCGTCATTTTCGTACGATATTGAGAGTCCCATCATTCTCAACTCTTTGAGAATTGTTTTGAAAGTGAATATATTAACCTCACCAACAAGATATTTAGATTTAAATCTGATTGAATATGTGTGGGATATACTTTAATTAGAAATTTCAACTCGTTACCCTTTAACAAGGGAGAATGCTGATCAAAAGACGACAATGCGACAAGAGTAACATAATCTTTCTCCATAGTTGATTCCGCGCGATTCTTATTTTAAACATGAAAAACTGTTGTGATGTTTAACTTGCCCCAAAATGTGGTTACACCCTAC
>BMAO01015630.1:0-25103 GCA_019973975.1 Trichonephila clavata
AATTCATTTTTTCCCAAGGAGACAATAAATTTATAAAAAAAATTCAAACATTTGTAGGTGATAATTACTAAGATAAAATTGCTAAATATTAGTATTTTATAACATATTTTTTAAAAAACTTCACAATGTATTGTATAAATCATACTATTTTAAGGCCTCACAATGCCCCTAAACATTTAAAAAACAATTTTTGACACTTTCTTGTGGCCCATACCATTGAGAAGCTTGCCACCAAATTATATTATTAAAGATTAAAATCATTATTAAACATCAACAAGTTACCAAAGTTTATCATGAATAAACGGAGTTCCATTCTAATCAAAATAAGTTTCTACTACTTATAAGCAAGATAATAAACTAATTATATCATTAGTTTACAAGGAAAATCCTAAATTTCAAGAAACTTTTCAGTTTCCCAAATTATTCTTGAGCAAAATATTAAATTACTTCAAAGTTTTTCAAAGAAATGCTAAATCAGTACTCATACCATTCCAAAATTAGGAGAATTATGTATTAAACTGCCAAATAATTTTGCCAAGCAAAAACACATCAAGAACTTTAAAAAATTATGTTATTAGTATTACTGTGTTCAAACATAAGCAGGAACAGCTCCAGTTATTGGCTGTATAATGCAACAACATCCCACAGAATCAAATGTCTATACATAAAGCCAGATTTGGTTTCATGATCCTAATTCTCAAATATATAATTGATCCAAGTACTCTTCTTGGGTCAATATTTGTAAGTAACTCAATGCGAAAAATTTATTCAGGACTTATAAGCAGGATAATATCAATATTCAAGAGTCTTTTAGACTTATATTTATGTAAAAATAAATCGATATAAAGCACAAATCTAATCAATAATGATAAATCTTCTACAAATTGTGCAAATACCTATAAATGCTTATTTGTAATACATAGTAAAAAAAATTGTACAAGTGTGTAATAGTTTATGCCACAGTCAAACTCTAAAAAACAAATGTTGTGCTAATAGATACCACACAAATATATTACAATTATTTATTTTGTAAAAGAATTAGGGATTCAAAAAATGACTTTTTTATTTTGATCATGTAAGAGTGAGCAGGAATTTTTTATTCCATAAATGGACATAAACATATTCTATTATACACAGATTTTAATTAAAAAATTTTAATTCCTTAATTTATTATATTTGGAAATCAATTCTCGATCAATCATATCTTTTACCTAAAATAGCACAGCGAGTAATGACTTTTCAAAATGTTGTATAATTTTTTTACATGAAATTTTACAAATGGTAAATTATAATTTTGACTTCTGTTTAAAAATGGTACTTGATTAATCATCAAGTATAAACATTAAAGAAGCTGTAGTAAATTAAAATATTTTTCCATTTCTATAGTGAATGGTTCTCAAAAATGTTTCTTTTTCCCTGTAATATTCTAAAATTATTAAAAACAACAAGTTTTTGATTTATATGTATGTATACCTGTTTTTGATACAACATGTATGGTCACATATCAGATTTTTGCATCCTAATTTTGTAGATAATTAAATACTGAAGTATCTCTGTTAACTACTGTGAAGATGTGTAAAATTTAGATTAACTAAATATATGTTCTATTGTGTGTGTGTTGGACACACCTGTCCTTAATTTTACCAAAAACATATCAATCACTTGCAAAATATTATTTTGGGGGGACATTAAGGTATTTTCAATATTTAAAACATTGAATACACTAAAAAATCTCTTGCAATGAAACCCTCTGTTAAGGTTTTCATATGCATATCACTTAATGTTATTTGCAATGCATTTATTTTTCTGTACAATATTCTTCTGCTTCTATTCTGTTTTGTGAAATGCAAGTTTATCTAGGAAGGAAAGGAAAGTGATGGACTTAATCAGAATGTAACGTTTGCTATCCCTGTATTAAAAGAATTTTTTAAAAAAAATTTACATAATTATGCATGTATATGTAACTACTCATGAATTTAAAGCTTATAAAAATGTAAAATAAAAATAACGTGAAATTTGAAATGTCAGTTGTAGTATAGTAAAAATTGATAATTAGAAATTTTCTTTTATATCGTAATTGTTTTTTAATATTAGGAAAAGTTAATGCAATCAGTATTTTAAGAATATAGATAGATACGTGCTTCTCAATTTCTATATGATCTAGCTCTTCAGTATCGAACTGATTTATTCCCTGATTTCTGGAAAAATAGTGGAATATGAAACTCACAAATTATTAAAATATATTGTATGTTCTTCACCATACAGCATTATACATTTATGGATGCATATTTTTTAAAGTACATATGGACTTCATTAATTTACTTGTATTTGTAAGTGTATTGTTCTGAAAATTACAAAACAATGACTTTGCTGAGCCAGTTCAGTTTCAAAATCTTATCTATCATGCTTGTTAAATTAGTGAAAATAGTTATATAAAGAGAAAAAAAATGTAGGTGAGTTCAACTGCATACTTATTCATCAGTTAGAAAATCAGAACAGGTCCCAGAAGTAGAACCCTGCTTTGTTTTTTCGTGTCTGCAAAATTGAAATGCTTTGAAGTCGACACATTTATCAACATACAGTACAATAAAATTTCAAATGACTGCAACATAGAAAATGCATAGATATATATTAACATTATATACACAGTTAGGAAATAAAATGAACAAAGTTATGATGATATTTCTATAAATTAAAAAGTATTTGTATTGCTACTAAATGGATGGCAAAATTTAAGAGAGATTTTATTCCAATAAAATTTAACAGAACAAATTTCTTTATTAAGACAGTTCAGTTTCAAATTTTTGTCTGTAGTGCTTGTAAAATTGTCGAAAATAATCTTAAAATAACAAAAACAAGTATTATAAAAAAAATAAGTCAATTCCTTCTTAGGTAAGAAAATTTTTATTTTAGTTAGTTTTTATTAAATAATTATAGTTAATATAAATATGTGTATACATATGAAGAATCACAACATTAAGGGACAATTAATTTTTATTAATTATCATTAAAGTATTGCATTGCTATCCAAAACAAATGTGTTTCAAATTTCAGTTCAACTGAATGTTTTAAAATGTGAGAAAAAACCTTTTTAATTTTGGACACAAGTCGCCAAAATGGTCACTATGTCGCCAAAAATGATGCCAACATGGATGTATTTATAATTATTAGAATAATTAGTTTTAATCAATTAATTTTTATTAAATTCTGTATTGCAACTAAAATAATCATGTATATAAAATTTTAGCTCAATCGAGCGCTTTAAAATGTATTTTACTAACGATTGAAAATTTGAACAACATAAATAAATATTGAGAAAGTGTGAACTAACAGTAGGAATTGAAAATAAACGTAGGTAATCAACTATATAGGTATACTTAACAAATACAGAGCATTCAGAATAGTTCACAGAAGTGGTACCCTGATCTGTGTATGTTTGCAAAATTAAAATTCTTCGAATTCGAAATGCTCAGAAAATATTTCACTCTTTTTAAAATTTTAAAAATCGTCAGCGTATTTGATAAAAAAAAAAATATAGAAAATGAAATAATTAAAAAGTACACACATTTCAGTCGAAATTTCTTTTGGAACAACTTCTTTCATTTATTTTTGATAGTAGATGTAAATACGAAAATTCCACCAAAATACTCAGTCGAATCAAACACGTGCTATTTGTTTTGTATATCATCACGTGATTATGACGTCAGGTGTATCGAGTCCATTCAGGTGATAAAGAGCCGCTTGAATTAAATTTTTTTCAGATCGATTCAATGGCTTGTTTTTCCGTCAAAGACAAATAAAAATCCTTAAAAAAAAAAAAAAAGATTTATAGAACATATATTGCAATTTTTTTTCTTATCTAAATTTAACTTACCGGGATTATCCATTAAATGAGAGTGGCTGAATTCATTGCAACTAGTTCTTAGAGTGATTCATAAAACAGCGTTAAAAGCATTGTTTTCTTTTTTTTCAAAATGTAAATATTCAGGAAGAGGAGCAAAATTATATATTAAACTTCTTCTGACAGAAAAAAAGTATTAAATGTTCACACCAATAAATGAAATAAATTTCGGTAGTAATTTTAGTTTTGCAAACGTGTCAATTTGCATTTCACCCTTCAAACTTTAAGGAAAAAAAGAAATATATATATTAGATTCAGCCATAAGTTTAAAAAGGTGTTATTTCATTAAGTTTTTGATTTGAGTAAAACCTTAATATATTTGGAAGTATTTACTAAATAGAAAATAGGAATTTAGTTGTAGAGGGAAGAAACTAAACGGATCGCATATTTTACTGCTGACAAGAGAGACAAGCGATATTCAATTTTGTACGGATGCTCAAATAGGATGAAAGGCAATACATTTTTGTTCTCTCATCAAAGAAGAGCTTAATTTCTTGTGCTTTTCGTTATTTTTTCTTAATTTAAAGAAAACGCTTCACTCTTTCGATTTTTCTATTATGCTTCAGTTATACTCAGTTTTCTGGTATTTTCATTAGGACAGTTATGATGATTAACGAAAGTGATTATACAGTATAATAAACGTACTCATCTAGATAGGCAGAGGGGAAGGGTTTTGTTTGCCTCCCACCGGAAATCGATGCGACGTAAGAGATACTCAATTCATGGTCAAATTCGGTTACAACCTATCTAGTGTGCAAAACTTAAGAAACAAATGCATTTTTCATAACAACTATGAAATTGTTGAAAAGCAGCCCAATAGAAAGGAGATGCAAATGTAAATATCAGCACTATGACATCAGAGATGACGTCACGTTATGCAAACATGTGCTCAGCATCAAGGAAACTTAAAAAAGAGAAAGAACTCATTACCAGATATTCCTTGCAAGTGATAAAGATGCTCATATAATAGCTATAAGAGACCATGAGAATGCCTTTACATATGGAAAAATATACAAAATATAGGAGGATTTTTGGTCAGCGGTTGCGTGCGGAAGCCGGATGACAGATATCACGATATACTGGAGCCATACGTCTGCATAAACGTGGCTTATTCATTCATCGTCCTGAATGCTGTATGCCATTAACAGTAACCAGGAGTTGCACTGTTTACAATGGTGTCACGAACACCAAGACTGGACATTTTCTCATTGGAATCACGTTCTCTTTAATGATGAAAGTCGTTTCAGTTTGAGCAACTATTCTCAGTATCGGTTAATATGGAGGGATACTGTTTAATCTCACTATCAGAGATCATTAAGATGGTCATGAGGTGCTTGTGTGGGGAGACAATATGTTGAAAGAACGAACAGAACTCCATATTTTCGAAAATGGTTCACTTACCAGAGATCGTTACTGCGATGAAATTATGCACTCCCACAAGAGTCTGTTTTGAGATGCCATTAGTCCCAACTTTATTTTTGAGAACGTCAATGCCGGTCTACACAGGGTCTTTGTTGTTAAAGAACTTTTATAGAAAGTGAGAATATCTCCAGAATGGACAGGGAATCGTGCTTCCCTGATTTAAACTCCATCGAGCATGTGTGGGATGCTTTGGGAAGGCTCTTGGAAGCAACACTGCACCCTCCAAGGAATGCCAGACAGTTGAAATCAATGCTTCTTGAAATGTGGCGATTCTTGCCTCATAAACTATTTTGGAACTGCGCATGAACAGATAAAATAACGCAATCATTGCAGTTAGAGCAGGTAATATCCTTCTTCTAAGAGATTTTAGTTTGTTCTTCATCATGATCAAGCAATGTTTTTTACTAACGTTATTCTATTTATAAGGATTTCAAAAAATATAAATTTGAGTGTAATGGGTTTGAAAGAAGAAGGTTCATTTAAAAAAAAATTAAGTATTTCATTATTTCTTCCTAAATAAATAAGCATTATATCTATCTGGGATCTATATAGTAGCAATCCTGCTATATGGTGTCAGTGTACTACATTTTTTCAGAATTCGCAGTAGCAATCTTACTACAGTGTGTGCGCGTTTTTATTTAAAAAAAAAAACAAGTGAAAAAAATCCCGCTACAAAATTGTGTGCGTTTTTTAAAATTTTTTTAAAAAAAAGTGGTAGACACCCTGCTATAGTGTTATTGACTGTGTCAGAACACCTGATATATACTAAATTTATTATTATACATGTATGTTGAAATTTCAATACTTTTTGCTTGATTTGTATAGAATAATTTCGTACTGAATTTATGTAGCATTACACATTGAAAAAATTTTGTTTTGCCTAATCTTATTTTATTATTTTATTTCATTGAATTTCTTATATTCTTACGTAATGGTAATTCTTAATTTTGCTCTATATTATTTTATTTCTCGAGATAACGTTTCCTGTTTAGTATTTTGTGGATTGCACATTGATGATTATTATTTTGCTTGATATTTTAATTTTGCTTAGTATTTTCATTGCATTGAATTTTTTGTATCATCACAAACTGATGATACCTAATTTTTTTCCATATTATTTTATTTTTTAAATTAATGTTCCTTGTTGGTATTTTGAATATGTTGTTAGTTTATTTGCCTATTTAAATTTAATTGTTTTCTGAGGTGCATAATAACTTATAACATTTAAAGGCTCAAATATATAAAAGTGTAAGATCTATTTAAAAGTGTATCCCATATTTGTAAGAGCTTTGGTGGACAATCAGGCCTGACCTTAATTTTTTATTTTATCCATTTGTTTATTTGAGACACTTAAGTTTTTCCAATCATGTCATTTCTGGGGAAAAGTAAAAAAGCTGATCTCATTAAGCTTGCTAATGAGTTAGATGAATCTGAGTCTAATGGGGAAGAACTAAAAATAATCGAGTTAAGGGCTAAAATTTTGGCAAGTGATGCTTACAAAGAAGACCCAGAATTTGTGAAGGATATTTTTGAGGGCATCGTGTCAGATAGAATAGATGAGAAGAGGGAACAAAAAGAACAACAACTGCTTGAGTTTGAGCTGCAGAAAATACGGTTGCAAAATGAGACTCAGAGAGTTGTAGGTTCACAAACTCCACCCCAAGCCAAACTCGAATTAAAAAAGCTGTTACAAACTTTTAATTCGAAAGTGGATAATATGGACTTGTTCTTAACTTTGTTTGAACATCAAATGAAGCTTCTTGATCTTAGGGAAGATCTGTGGGTTCCCTTCCTCATTGGTGCCCTACCCAGTGATATAACCTTTTTCATTGCCCATGAGTCTGAGGAGAAATGCAGGAATTACTCCCACATTCGAGGAATGCTTCTCCAACGTTTCAAATTAACCACAGAAAAATTCCAGGAACTGTTCTTACGGCACAGAAAGAGCTCAAATGGGACCTGGAAGGATTATTATTTTGAAGTTCGAACTTATTTTGAAGATTGGCTCAATGAGCTTAAAATTGACACATTTGAGGGCTTAAAGAATTTGATGATTGCCGATCAAATGAAAAAAGGGGATGCTCCCCAGAGTGTAAGGAACATTACTTGAATATCTGGGAAGACCTTACCTCACCAGAAATGTTAGCAGACAAGCTGGAAGCTTTTGACAATCTCCGGCGTTCCCTACCCAGTGGGCCTAAGAGATACGTGAAAGTTAGTGAAACCTTAAATGTTGGAAGACATGTATCATCCAAGAAACCGGAACGACTTCCTAAAAGGGAATATTTGCATGAAGTCCCAAATGAGAGATCCCCTCTCAAATGTTATGGCTGTGGGAAACCAGGGGTGTAAAGTCTAGGTGCCCTACCTGTAACCCCAACTCCTCACAAAGAACAGACATAGCAACTAATCACATCAATGCTTACACAGCTCAGACTAAAAGTCCTCGATCGAACCTAATCGACATAACTTTCTGTGGGAAAAAAAGGCCGTGTATGTGCAGACACAGGATCTTCACATTCAATTGCTGGGGAAAAGATGTACCAGGTATTCAAAGACAAGGGACTTCTCTTCCAGGAAACCACGTTAGCAATGAGCTTAGCAGATGGTCAACAGACCACATGTGAGGCCCTCACAACCCAAGTGATGATAGAGAATGAGGGGAGATCCGTCCTGACTAGATTTATCATTCTCCCAAAGGCAAAGGGAAATAGAACTCTTCTAGGAACAGACTTCCTTAGTTCTGCCGGTCTGGTTCTGGATGTGAAGAATGCTTGTTGGTACTTCTGGGAAAATCCTACCAACAAGTATCCGTTTGGCGAAGAATTGGAAACCCCGTCCATAGTTGAGAAAATGTCCAGAAACACCTGCCAATTAAGAGAGGGGGAAGGTGAAAGTTTAACCTCTGTTCAGAAGGAGAATCTTAACCTCTTGTTGGAATCCTTCCAAAATGTCTTCGAACCAGGGGGAGAAGCAACAACTATCTTAGAGCATCATATCAACACGGGAAGTAGTCCTCTTCGTAAACGTGGCCGTCCACCAAAGGTTCCAAAGACTCCTGGTTCCTCGTCGGGTCGCCGTCGAAACCAGAGGGGGAGAATGTAACCAATGGTTATATTTATTATTTTATTTTTGTAATAACTGCTTGATGGCGCCACCAGATTGGAGAACTTACACGGTTTCGCTCTGGTGGGGAAACCGAGAGTTGAGGGATTAAGACTGCGAGTACACTGGTGTGACCATCACGCGGGAATCCTTCCCAAGGTTATTTCTGCCTTTAGAACACTCATGTCCATAAATTAAGGATAATTCAGAATCACACAGAAATTAAACTCTAAAATAAATTTCACCTGTAGAATTATCACACACATCTTGAAGAAGAATATGCAAATTACAGGAAACCAACAGATGGCGCGGAAGTACGTCACAATGACGAGAGTGTAAGAGAGAGGTATAAAAGGAATGGTGGCAAAGAAGTAAAATTGTTCACAAGCTCTTTAAAAGCCTTTCAGTGCAATAACCGCATAGTTATGGCACAAAGGAATCATTTGGATGATTTTTTACGTGGTAGAATTATCAGACAACTGGAATGTGGACGTACCGAGCTGGAAGTATCCGATGAACTTGGAATCGCCCAGAGTGTCATCTCCAGGCTTTGGCAACGATTCCAAGATGATGGTAATGTGAGTAGATGTTACACAACAGGTCGCCCCCGAGTTACAATGCCGAATGAGGATCGGTATTTGGCAGTTACTGCCAAAAGAAACAGACGGAGCACAGCATCAGACCTATCTCGTCAGCTCTCTTCAGCTACCGGTACGACAGTTTCAAGGCAGACCGTGTACAGACGCTTAGGGCACATTGGTCTATATGCACGTAGGCCTGTCAGATGTGTTCCCTTACCGCAACTCACTGTCGCCTGCGATTAACCTGGAGTAGAGAGCATGCATTGGGACACCACAACAGTGGTCTTGTGTGATGTTTTCTGACGAGTCCAGGTTTAGTTTGCAGTCTGATTCTCACCGGACTTTCATATGGAGAGTGCCAGGTACCCGTTACCACCAAGAGAACGACACCGTTACGGTGGTGCAGGATGGTTCGTTTGGGGAGGAATTATTATTGGTTCCAGAACTGACCTGCATGTTCAGAGTGTAACGATGACAGGCCACATCTATCGGGATGTCATTCTGGAACAACATGTACGTTTGTTTCGGGGCGCCATGGGTGCTGAATTTCTGTTTATGGATGACAACGCCCGTCCTCACCGTGCAAACATTGTAGACGAATGCCTTCAATCGGAGGATATCACCCGTATGGATTGGCCAGCATACTCACCGGACTTGAATCCAATAGAGCATGTGTGGGATATGCTTGGCCGACGAATTGCAGCTCGTCAACCCCCTCCCACCTGTCTACCGGAACTTCGGAGGGCATTGCTTGATGAGTGGTGTAATATTCCCAAGATCAGATTGATAATTTGATACTCAGCATGCGTAGGCGTTGTAAGGCCTGTATTGCATCGTCCGGGAGACATACTCCGTATTAACCATCATACTAACCATGTTATACTGTTTTTTGTAAATAGGTTCTTTTTTAAAATTTGCTCCAGGGAGTAAAAATCGCAATTTTTATTAATTTTGTCAAACATATAGCATCTTTTTTGCTCTTTACCTTTTGTTTAATAAATAGACTTTACAAATAAGTCAAATTTGTTTTGCTTCTGTCTCTTTCTTTGCCTGAACTTCATTATCTTTAATTTATGGACATGAGTGTTGTGACGTCGTCACAATGGAGGAGTCACCCTTTTCATTAGAGGCTCGACAGCTGGGACCACGTGGCTTTAGCTGCATTGTGCTGTGCGAACAGTTGGACTGTAGGCGACGGTGTGACTGGCAGAACTATGGGCAGCAGCGCTGCATTATTTTCATTCAGGGCAGTGATTGTACGTCTTGAATGCTGGCGCCTCTTCAGGCGCGGCGAGGTGTTTGAAGTGCAGATGTCAGCTGGCCCTTGTCGCCGGAACCTTTGAGAGGACCAGACTTTTGTTATCTCTGCACGAATGGATGACGTGCAAGACCGTTGGTGCTGGTGCAAAACCTTATTTCGGCAATGGGGATAGATGAGGGCGTGGAGTGAACCGCCCTAGAGTTTAAAACAGTGGACTCGGAAAAAGAAAAAAGAAAAGGACTCCGGACAGACTCCAACGAGAGATTCTCAAAAGAGAAGCCTGTGGACGAAGGAAGAAGAAAAGGACTCCGGACAGACTCCAACGAGAGATTCTCAAAAGAGAAGCCTGTGGACGAAGGAAGAAAGAAGACTCCGGACAGACTCCAACGAGAGATTCTAAAAAGAGAAGCCTGTGGACGAAGGAAGAAGGGGAGGACCCCGATCGACTCCGACGATTGACCTGCGAGACGTTAGGGACGGATATAGGAAGTAAGCACAAGGCGTGAGCCTCCGGATCCATATCGACGAGAGACTCCTGAGGCGGTACCCAACGGGCGACGGAAAAAAAGAAGCAAGGAGCGGACCCCTATGGAGACACCAATATGAAATAGAACTAGCTGGCTGTATCAAACGAAAACTTGTAACTAATTTTTTTTCTCTATCCAATGATCTTTTGAATGTTGTCGTCAAATAAACATTTGATTAGATCACAGTAATAAGGCATTCTTAATAATTAGCTTGGCGTACACCTTCAATCTTGTTCACGACGTTACAGTGTATTAGACATCCATCAACTGTGTCTATGTATAATAAATGAACCTTATATATAACCCTGAGATGAATTGATATCATCGAATGAGTTACAAATTCATCCCAGCGAGTTACAAAATCATATTTTTGTATTTTTTAAAATTAGAAGAAATTGAGACAATTTAAATCACTATTTTTTTCCTATCCATCATATTACAAAAGACTCTGGTGTCCAAAAGTTAAGCATAAATCGTAAAATTCGAAAAACATGGAGTAAATATTCGTAAAATTATTCCAAATTTCTTGCGGATATTAATTGGATGAAGAAGAAACATTGTGTTTATGCAAAATTTTTCAGTCAACTACGTCCTGCACGAAACACCGGTGCATGTCGGAACGCGAAGAAACCGATTCACGCAGCATGGACAGTTCAGACAAGTTTCGTACAACTGCCGTGCGAAGGAACGTTGTTAATCATCAAACAAGGTGAATGATGGCACAAAGACGCCAATTGGACATGTTTACGAAAGGAAGAATCATTGAAATGCTGGAATCCTCATGATTACAAACCGAAGTGTCTTGAATTCTGAATGTTAACCAGTCTGTGATCTCAATACTGGCAGAAGTTTCAAAGAACGGGAGATGTTACCCGACAACCAGTATCAGGTCAACCAAGAGTCACAACCCCTCGCCAAGACAGATATCTGGTAATAAGTGCGTGACGTCAAAGGGTCAGTACTGCCAAAGCACTGGGTTCGGCGCTCACAGTCGCCACAGGAATACGGATTTTGAGACAGTTTACAGGAGACTCAATCATGCTGGCCTGTATGCCAGAAGACCAGCAGTTTGCATTCCTCTCGCGTCCGCGCATAAATGCGCTTGTTTGAACTGGAGTTTGAAACATCAACATTGGAGTGTGGGAGAGTGGGCCAATGTCATGTTCAGTGACAAGTCCCGATTTAGTCTGAGTAGTGATTCTCGGTGGGTAACGATATGGAGAGTACATGGAACACGTTTTGAATCAAGAAACATAACGGAAAGACATCATTTTCCATCAAGGGGAGGGCAGGCATCCTGATGGACAACCGCACAGACCTCCATTTCTTCGACACGGGGTCTGTGACTGCTCAAAGATACAGAGACGAAGTTCTTAAGCTTTATGTTTGCTTGTTTCGAGGTGCTGTCAGTTCTGACTTCATATTCAAGGATGATAATGCACCATGTCACCGAGCGGTGCTGATTGATGACTTCCTTGAAATGGAAAACATCCAGCGCATGTCGTGGCCTGCAAACTCCCCTGATTTAAATCCTATCGAGCATGTATGGGTTATGCTCGGGAGACAAATTGCAGCCCTTTCGCACCCACCAAGCTCCGTAACTGAACTGAAGAGAGCTCTCCAAGAAGCTTGGAACCGTTTGAGCCCACAACTCATTCATCATCTCATAGCAAGTATGGTAAATCGCTCTGCAGCGTGCCTGGCTGTCAGAGGTGACCACACGCCTTATTAAAGTGCAGCATCAGTATTTTATTTAATGTTTTCTTTCATTTTTTCTTTAAAGTGTGAATCCTTGCTATACTCAGTTTTCTTTCAAACTGCTACCTTTTGGATAATAAATTAATTATTATAATTCTTTTGATTTGCTTGTTTATTTTATAACCATTTTACACTCGCATATCACGTTTCCCGCCATTCTGATTTACAGTTCCAGTGTAACACCAGTTTTGGACACCAGTGTAATTTCTTCTGATTCCATTCCAAAAATTCAGGCATACAGAATACAGATCTTCAAGTATATCATACATATAAAACATTATATATAGCTCTACAACCGATGCTTTTTTAAAATCATGTGGGAAAGTCGGAAACTTTGAAACTGAGAAAATCAAGTTTAAAGATTAAAATTTAATTTTTTTGCATTAAAATAAATCCTTTTACACTTTAAATGTATTCATTTCATACATCAAGGATTCTTTTTCTATAAAGTGTTTATGCATTTTTTTTTCCTCATTCTCAGTGTCTACCGAGCTTTTTTTGTGAGAGATATAGACAATTTCCGCTCCCTTTATTCCTGCTTGAGAAAATCAGAAATAACAGAAAAATACTTTATTTTAAAACTCGGAGGTTTCAAAATATCTAGGCGATTAGCTAGTCCATCACCAATTACAATATGATAATTATCAATGTTGCTTCATTTTAGACCAAATATCAAATGTTGTTTTGGGAGATCCATATATTTTTGGTCTGTAACTCAGGCTGTAAAATTGAGACGTCAACTTCATCACTTGACCGGGATTTAAAATTAGAAGGTGAATCACCAACAGACCTCATGTTGCTTCAAAGTGCCAGATATTGATGAAACAAATAACAAATCAAAAAATTCCAAACAATTTCTAACGAAAAATCTGTTAGTTTACATTTTTCTAAAGGTCGTCTTTTTTTGACATTTATATTTTCTTATTGCTGAGAGCGTAATTATTGTCAGATTTCAACAAGGTTTGCTTTAAAAGGTTATTAACAATATACATTCAGGAACATTGAAAATAGCGACCCAAGAAGAAAGCATCGGATTGAAATGAAATTTAATACACGTAATGACACAGATGAGAGATTCACTTGATCTAAAAAACAAGACAATTAAATGAATACAGGGTGTGCAACGACACAAATACTGGGCAACTTCAATAGCGCGTTGGACCACCTCCAGCTGCAATACATGCCGCCACACGGTCCGGCATTGAGTTGATTAGTTGAGTTGTTGTCCTGAGGCAGATGAGCCCACAAATCTTAAACAGCCAACTCTAAATCATGTACAGAGTGACACGATGGCATCTGCCGTTTTAGCTGATCTCACACGTGCTCTACAGGGGACAAATAGGGGGAGCGGGCCGGCCATGGAAGAGTCTGAAAATGACGTAGGAAGTCTTGAGCAACTCTTGCTGTATGCGGACGAGCATTATCTTGCTGGAAAATTGCCCCTGAGAGACCATTTAGGAAAGGTCCTACATGGGGTCGAAGAATATCATCAACGTAACGTTGGCCCGTTAAGGTTCCACGCATCACAATTAAAGTAGACCGGCTATCATAGGCTATGCCCCCCCCAAACCATTACACCAGCTGTGCGGGCAGTGTGACGTAGAACAGTGTGGGGGGAATTGTACCGCTCACCAGGGCGCCTCCACACCCATACACGGTTATCATCTGTCCCCAAAACAAACCGCGATTCATCACTAAACACAACATTTTGCCAATCTGTGACATTCCACATTGATCTGGTTTGGCACCACTGTAGATGCAGTTGCCGATGTTCCGGTGTTAAAGGGAGTGCACGGAAAGGGCGCTTGGATTTAAGATTTGCTTCTGCAAGGTGTCTGGAAATTGTTTGTGGAACGATTGCTACGCCTACGTCTGCTCGTATCGTTAAACGAGTCACTGTGGGGTCCACAAGTGCTTGCAGCACGATCCTTCGATCCTCTCTCCTCGTGGTCTTCCTGGTCGCTCCAGACCCGGTTTTCCGAGCGTGGGTACCTTCTCGTGTCCACTGCTCCCAACGATTTCTAACGGCACACTCCGAACGATCCACCTGGCTAGCAACACGGTGTGTCGACCAGCCTGCAGTTTTCATCCCGATGATCAGGCCTCTCTCAAACTCGCTTAACTGTGAGAAATGTCTTCTAGCACGTTTACCTGGCATGTTTCGGTTACCAAAGTCTTCCTACAATCGGCGGGTAATCGTCACGTTTATGAATCTTCGAATTTGCGCTGGCTTATATAGCACCCTCTTCCTGATTGTAGCGCTACCTCGGCGTGTATGAGCATGCGTATTGGCACAAAACTTGGATCATTTGCATATCATATTACGCTGTACTAATTTGCAAAGTTTCGCGATTGTACTTAGCTTCCTTCTTGGGTCGCTATTTTCAATGTTCAATAGTGTATATTAGTTTCCTAAGATGTTTTTGAAAATTCGATTTTCTGAACGTTCAAAGGTTCTTACTTAAGAAATGTTTAACAATTTTTCATGATGCGAAAAAACAACACAGATTTCTTTCAGTATAACTTAATAGCTAATCAAGCAAACATGCTTTTCGTCTTTTGTGCATAATGCTTTCCAAATTCAAGTTCTGTATAGAATGGCTTTTTATTTATTTGAACAAATTAATTTGTTTCATTATTTTTTAACATCTGATCATATTTTAATAATTTCATACATACCATAAACTATATAAAAATAACGCAACCATTTTCATATTCCAATTTTTAAATGTTTCGATTGATAGATTTAAAACGGTGTAAAAATTCTTTTGAATATTTTAATGATTAGATAAGTTTTTTCATGTGTTTATTGATCTCAGTGGCGTACACAAAGGTGGGATTTGTGAGACATTCTCAATGGACCTTGAATTGTTTAATTTTTAGCATAAAAACTATACTTCGAAGCTTTTGTCTACGTGTTTTTAAAAATATACCCTACCCCTTCTCCCATCCCCATAAATGCAGTCTGTATACACCACTGATTAAACTGCTTAATTCTACAAAAAATAGATTAGTTGAGCTGATCTTCATTTTATTTTAGATAAGAATTTTTACAATTTGATGCTGACGTCATGTTAGTGCTTATGATTGTTTTATGTCGTAAAATTAAATACAAATGTTTGGATTATCACTACTCTACAAATAATTCTAAATTAATGCTATTATTATTTTTTATGTTAGCTATAATTTGTTATTATCTTGAAACATAAACACAGTCGTCCTCTAATTTTACTATGGGAAGAAAAATTAGAGAACGAGAGAGAGAGAGAGAGAGACTAAAGGCCTTATCACACACGTCTCGGAAACATCTCGAGTGTCTTTAGAACAACCGTTTCTCTCAAGTAGCTGTGAGAGTGAAGGGTTACCGTAAACACCGCTCTGACGTCAGCCGCACCCTATCTTCGCATTGAAAAATTACTCACTGATTTTTCTACTTCAAAAAACGAACATCCAATATTATTTCTTTTATTCCGTTTACTTTTGTGATGACGGTCGTAAACAGAAACGAAGCATCATTCTGTTTAAAAGATTCGCATTTCTGATGCGTTCGACGAAGCCGGAACCTGCCCTCTTTACCTCCATCTTATTTATGACTTAGGGAGTCGAAGAACCCCATTAACTGGAATTTCGAGCAATTCTTTCAGCTCACTGGGAAAAAGTTGTTCGATGCCGTTGCTATGACAACTGGGCAAAATTTGCTCCAATGGGTTGCTTGAAAGAAAAATTGCTCCAAATACGAACACGTGTGATAAGGCCAAAAAGGCTCTATCACACACGCATATTTGGTGCAAGCGTTTCACCGAATATTTTAAGCAGCTGAGGGTGAAGGGTTGCTGTAAACAATACGACATGCTCTGACGTCAGTCACACTCTATTTCCACATTGAAAAATTACTCACCGATTTTTTTGCTTAGGAAAAATAACATTCACTATTTTTTTATTTTATTTAACTCGCGCTTTTGTAGATGGGCGTAAGCAGAAACGGAGCACATTCTGTTTAAAATATTATACACCGTTAAAATATTACACAACATAAAATATTATACTCCATATCTCATGCGTTTGATGAAGCCAACGCTGCCATCCTAAACGTCATCTTGTTTATGACTTACGGTGCTGAAGAACCCCATTGGCTGGAATTTCAAGCAACTTTTATTTCGAACAATTTTTTCAGCTCACTGGGAAACATTTGTTTGGAGCAGTTGCTATGGCAACTAGGTTGAAATTGTTCGGAATTGAAAGCTTTCAAGGAAAATTGTTCCAAATACATGTACCTGAGGTAAGACCTTAAGACTTCGATGTCTAGACTCCATTAACGCTGATTTCAAGACCATAAGGGTATGGAATCGGCAGGAACTGGTGGAAAAATGTTCTAGAGAAGGTCAAGGCCCATCCAGGGCTGTTGAGCTAACAATGTTGATGATGAAAGGTTGTGATTAAACATGAATTGACTAAAATATTCATTTTTGTAGTTTTGCAAATAAAAAAAAGGGATTTTTTAAAATTTACTTTTTAAACATTCTCACATTCTAAATTATAAAATTTCCCTGTCATTATAATATTCTGCTTTTAGTAGAAATAAAATATTTTTTAAGTTATGCTATTCATTTTTTACTTGTGTATTTTTTATAATTATTAGCTTTTTAGAAAACTATGGATAAGGAATACGTAAATTTTAGTATCGCTTCATTGTACCAGGTGACCCAAAAGTCTGTTAACATTTGAAAATTCAATAATTCACGGAATAGTGTAGGGAGAAAGGTAGAAATTGATACACATGTTTGAAATGACATAAGGTTTTATTAAAACAAAAAAAAAAAAAAAAAAAAAAACGTGCGAAAAAAATGGCCAACAGATGGCGCTTTATATAACTAAAGCAATAATCAGTATAACAATTGATTTTTAGCTATAATGCTCTACATGTCAGCTGTCATTCATCAACAGTACTTGTAGTTGAGAGACAATGCTGAAAATAGCGCTGTACAGTATATCAGTAGGCATGGTGAGATATTGCCGTTGGATGTTGTCTTTTGGAATCCCTAATGAAGTCGGACGATGTGGCGGTAGATTTGCGATTTCAGATAACCCCACAACTAATAATCATACGGATTGAGGTCTGGGGACGTGAAAGGCCAGGCATGACAAAAAGTGGCGAAACTTCTTATTAAATGTGATACACAATAGGAAAGAAATAAAACTATGCAGACATTTTAAAATATTTAAGAAATTTCAAAGCGCAATAGCATAGTCAAAAAGAAAAAAAAAATGTAGGAAAATAAATCTAAGTCTTAAATGATTATTTTTTTAAAATTGTATTCCTTTGTTAAAAAAGCAAATGCTAGAATTTCGACTTAATAACTAAAGATAATTTTAGAGTTCTGTGAATTTGTTTCATTCAAAGGATTAATATGCTTTCCCCCCTCATGTGGTTTGAAGTCTTTGAATTCGAATGAAGTTTTGATTCATCAAATTTTCATTTTCTGTTTGGTCAGTGACTCAGATAAAGTTGTATTTGACAATCACCCCTTTTTTCAAGAATCCTGTTTTTAGACGGTCGTGTGATGTTTCTCCGTTTCTGTTGTTAAGACTTCTGGATTTATTGTAGGGGAGACCGGGGCAAGATGATGGAATGTCTTAATTTTTCCGTATTCCAATAGGTAGCAGCATCAAATGAGCATTACTGGCTCTCCTTTTGGCCGTTCATTGAACAATAGTATAGACACGCTGAAATTGCCATTTTTGTGTTAACTGTGAAGCTTTGATTGCTTTTTGCTGCCACCATATAACTTTTATGCATGTGTAAATAAGCTCTGCTACAGATCCAGGTAAGATATAACGTTTCTCTTTAATATTTATGAGTAACTTGGTTTAAATACTACCTATTACCATGAATAAATGTCAATTAATTGCCTTCTTTGATGGTAATGAAAACGAATATTTTTAAACAGACAGTCTGGGGCAAGATGACGATCCGAAACACGGGGCAAGATGCCGAGCTCTTCATCTTGCCCCGTGTTTCGGAATTTATTAAACTAACTATAGTAGTCCATTCTATTAAATCCTGTGAACACTTGTTTGTCTGTATGTATGTCCCCGCGACCTTGCACTTCCATCTTTTCTGGGGCTAAGGGGTGCATCGGATCAAGAAAGGTTTCGTTCGAAAGGGGATGACCAGAGGAAGACATTTTTACCATCCGCTAAGCCCCCCCCCAAAGAGGAAGGAAGGTATCAATAATTTGTTTCTTTAGAGCTACTGGCTTTTACTTGCCACTTTTCCTGATTTTTTGCGAGAAAACAAATGCTTCCTGAACTTGTAGAAAGAGCCTTACCAGGAACTGTAGACAACTGTAGTGATAACGGTTGGAACAATGAGGGCACCTTTTTCTCTTTTTTTGAAGCACTTTTATCTTCATATGAAACCAAGCAAAGAACC
The DNA here is from genome assembly GCA_019973975.1 of Trichonephila clavata. NCBI lineage: Eukaryota > Metazoa > Arthropoda > Arachnida > Araneae > Nephilidae > Trichonephila > Trichonephila clavata. The sequence goes on from BMAO01015630.1 coordinate 18,989, forward strand.
CTACTCTGTTGATTTTTGACAATCACAAAACTGATATAACTTTGCAGGCTATCTTATATTGCAGAGCGAAAAACATCACCATGGTTGGGTTGCCATCGCACACATCATATCGTCTCAGGCCCCTTGTTGTGTTATTTTTCAACCAGTTAAAAACGTATCATAGCCAGGCATGTGACAACTCATCCAGAACAAACTATCACAGACAAAAATATTGGTGAGGTTTTTTTGAGCATCACTTACTTCAAATCAGCTACAGTTGGAAATGCCGTTCAAAGGGTTTAACGAATATGGGATCGAGCCTCATAATCCTCTTGTGTTTAGCGAATATGACTATGCTGCGGTAAAAACTACTAACCATGGTGCTGCTGGCGATGAAACTGAGAATAATAGTGCTAATCCTCAGACACCAGTAGTAGAAAACCAACATATAAATCCTCCAGAAAAACCAGAACTTATGGCAAATGCTGATTCCGATGCACCAAAGAAGCCTATTAGTGTTTTTTTATTTCAAACCATTGTCTAAAACAACATAATATGAGGGGAAAAAAAGAAACGAGCCTTACAGTAGTCGCAAACGATGCGTAACATCTGACATGTTATCGTGGTAAATTTGCAATAGCAACTTAAATCCTGGAAAAAAAAATGAATCGAGTATGATTGGAAATAATTTTCTATGGAATAATTATATCTTTAATGAAAATTTTATTTAATTAACACAACGAGTAATGCAATTTTTTTTATCAAAAATAATTATTCTTGTTCAATTTGGGGAAGAGCAGTAACGATAACTTAGGATAACTAAAATATGACATATATACTTGTGATTTCAAAGTATATAAAACCGTCGAAAAATAGAGTCAATAACAGTGTTAGTTGTCGAAACATTTCAATTTGTGTTCATTTCTTTATTTAATGCGACCACAGAAGAATAACTTTTTTTTTGTTTTCAAAAGAGTAACAAATTATTTGAAGAATGTAACACGGGAAGAAAGATTAACTAAGCCGTTTCATATAAAAAAAAGTAGCCACCCATCCGATACAGGGGTTTGTGACGCTCACAGCTGTGCCATTGAGCCTGGGTCCGAAACCTGGAGAAGGCATAGATATTTATAAATGTATAGTGCCTTTGCGGCATGGGGGGTACTCTAAATAGCCATCGAGCCGCAAGTCCTCTCATGAGTTTGGTGGAAGGCCTCTTAGACCACCTCCAGGATGTTCTCCCTCAAAACTGGGGTGGAACCGAGCCAAATCCCACCTCTCTTCCCATCCCACCAACCTCACGAGAGGACATGCGGATCGACGACTATTTAGAGTACCCTAATGCCGCGCGAAGGGGCACTATACATTTACAAACATCCATGCCTCATCCGGGATTCGAACACAGGCCCTACGGCACAGCAGTCAGCGTCGCTAACCACTGTACCGGATGGGCGACTTTGTTAACAATAATAACGCTTATAGATAAACCAATCACTCTTTGTCTAAAAGTATTCATACAATACAAGAATTTAATTTTTATTTTGGGAAAATTTTTTTGAAGAATTTCAATACAACTACAGTAACAAAAACATGTCTAACATCAGTTTTGAGCTCAAAGGAAAACACGGGACTGTATTTGTAAAGTGACTGTCATGCATTTAACCCATTGACAGTTTTGCAAAAGATAAAGCAAGATGTAAATTTATTTAAAAGTATTTTTAAAATAAATTTATTTAATATGTAAGGGTATGAAATATTTTATTCTTTTTACTGGTTAATAAGATTATGAGAGTTTTCATTCAACTTCCGTTTATAACTTGAGCTGGAGGACCCCAAAATTTTTGCCACTTGGAGTCTCCACTTGACTCGAGCCACCACTAACCTGGAGGCAGGTGTTTTTCGTTATTATATTGTGATTAATCTATATTTCTCCTAAATGATCAAAAGTTTTATATTTTTATACTGTTCTCTACATTTCTAAATATGCTTAGCTCAGTTAATTGACATTCATCGCTGTTTTCCAAAATATTTTTACCAGATGTCGCGACAAAGGATAGATGATCTGTCTGCAACTCCATTTTTTCCACTCGTTATGCAATATGACTGCAATATTTTGTTTTGGTTTAGAAAACTTAAAATGAATTACTCGAGAGTATCATAATTCGTTCATTTTTTGCTGACTGGAAATATATTGATTTACGTTTGTTCGTAGACTCGTAATTTTAATTTCACTTCCTGAGAGAGAGAGAGAGAGAGAGAGAGAGAGAGAGAGAGAGACATTAGTTTTACTAAAAACGTAAATTCCAATAATAACAGAACACATTTTTTTGTAGAACATAAATATCAGATTTTATCACAGAATTATCAATAGTTAAATCAGTATTGAAGTACCCTAACGTAAATTCTTTCCATCTATGCCAGATAGTTGTATCATCAAATTGTAATAATAGGGAACAATATGTGTTTGTAGAAATTATGATCCCTGAGAGTTATATCGCTACGAGTGTCAATCAGTCCAGGAGAGGTTTTATTTAAAATATATATATAAAAAAATTGTTCAAATAATTTTTTTCTACAGTTACTTTTACCATTAGTTTCGAAATTATTGAGGTTTTTTTTAAAAAAAAGAATCACCCGGAAATGTATATATTTGATTTTTTGCTGACTCATCTCCAATTACAACATGACAAATATATTTTATTTGTCAATGTTTGATTTCGTGTCTTGTAGTGGATGACACTTGATGTTAATACATTTTTTCAAATATTAATTCATTAAACTTAACTAGTCAATAAATAGTAACAAAAATAATAGTCCAACACCATATATAAAAAGGAAAATTGCTCGTTGTATCCCTCTAGCGCAATGGATAGTGTGTTGCACTTCTAATACGAAGGTCGTGGGTTAGAATCCTACCTGGGATGACCTAATTCCTGAGGATGCGATTTATGAATGAATAAATAGTAACAAACAAAAATAATAGTTTAACACCATTTATAGAAAGGAAAACCGCGCGCGCTTCCTATTTTGCCACTTAATATTGTAATACTGTCATAAAAATGTATATACTTATTTATATATTAATTGTAATTATTTAATAAAGTATCTAAAATAAAAATTTTCTTTGTTAACCTGAATTGACTTAAAAGTTCTTTTAAATTACTTGTTTATTGTTGGTTCTAATTTTGATTTTATACTAAGATAAATAACATGAAATTTTGATCTTGATAGATTCCTACATAAATTTTTTGTTTTGTTTTAAATTCGGACTAAATGTCACAATCATATTACATGGATTTATTACCTTAATTATACAATGAATTACAGTCACCCTTTTGATGCTATTTCTTTTATAAAATAGGAATAATGAATAACGTTTTCAGGCTCTTGCATTTTTCGTGTATTTAACAGTTCATGTAAAACTGCACATTTATAACATCTGAAATTATAATTCCTTAATATTCTATTTAGTTATTTCTCTTTTTAATTGAAATATGTAATCTTTCATTCCTATCAAAGATTTCTTCCTTCAAATAATTCTTTGGTCATTATTCACGGAAACTATGTATCTTCGCCCGATAATGGCTTTATAATCTCTTTATTGTTCCGAAAAGTTATAAGAAATTTAAAATTAACTGTCGACTTAGTTTCCAAAACTGAAATATTTGAGGCAAAGAGATTTCTACATTCTCATAAATTGGTAATTTACTCGAATTGCGTCATCTTCGATATCTGTCATTTCAGATTCTTCCTAATTTGATTCTAATATTTTTAAATTAGACAAATTCAATGAAATTCTTCTCGAAATCTCGAGAGCGAAATCTTTATGGTTTATATTCAACGAGCTACAAACTAAAATATATGACGATTTCTTAACATCATTAAATTTCTCAATAAATTGATCTGATTTTGAATTGAACCCTCAAATGTGGTCTCCATTTTTTCTTATTGTAACAGTTGTCCTCCGTAACCAACACAAAATATGAGGATGCATTACTTTAGTTTTACTGGTGCCAAAAGAATTGTTAGCTGATTTCTAACATTTTGAATATTTGAAATATTCAAAGCCATTTCTTACAAGCTAACAAAATTAGAAAAAAAGTATAGTACTCACAATTTGCCCTCTTAAAATTGCAGAATATAATCTCACACATCTGAATTAATATTCACTACATCTAATGGAGTTTGATTTTTTTAATGCGTTGGTCGTCTAATTCTCTTATATAACACAAAACAAAACTCGACCCGAGTTCTAATCCCGACACCAAAACTGTGGGCGCAGAGCTTTCAAAAATATATTTTTATAATGTAAAAAATCACACATTTGCCTCGAAAAATTAAAAGTTAATTATATTTACAGAAAGTTCGTTCAAGTTAATCTTTGCATCATAAAAGCATCTACCAAAACATCAACCATTTCTCGTCATCTCCTCTTTGCTTCCCACAAGAAAAACAACTAAGAACTGCTAAATAGCAGCTTCATCAAGTGATAGTATCTGAAGAGTGCGAGGCTTTCAGTGAAATTCGTAATCCTACACATACACATACAAGCACTGTTTTTGAAATCATATACCACGACTCTATTGTTTTATAAAATACATTTTCCGATTCTATTGTGTTTTGAATTACTGCTCTATTTTTAAAAATTGTATCCGCTGATACTTTTATTTCCGTGTATTCGTACTTTGCTTACGTGTTATTTGAATAATTAATTTTAAATGAAGAAGCAACCAAAAACAATATCAATTTTTTCCGATCTTTTATTTTTTTTCATTAAATACTTTTTTGTTCACTTTTGCCACGAATTTGCTGCTCCATTTTGAAATTTTTGTTCCTACCTCTTAAAAATTGTAAAAGTTGTAATAGATATAAACCTATCACGTAACACGTTGGATATTCTTTCCTAAATAAGCAAGGAGAAATTTCAAGGCATTCTGGGATGAAGGCCTCTATGAAGTTTAAAATATTCCTAAGGGGGAAATTTTAAAGTGCTTCCAAATTTCACACAAACTACGGTAACTTTTAACCAAAGAAAGTAAGAAAGAACACCCCCCCCCCCAAAAAAAAACAACAACATTAGACAAAAAACAAAAACTAAAGAATTTAGAATCCACAGTTTTAAAGAATTTTTAAAAATTCTTTTGTCCAATAGTGTAAGCTATAATGATAGATAATGTAGTTAGATACACGAAAAAAAGGTCCCGTGGGAATATTTTTGAAAAATCGCGAATTATCTAAAATTTGTAAGTCTGATTTCGAGTAACTTCAAGACTTGAGAAACTAAATTTTAAAATTTAGATTCTCAAAATAAGTTTTTGGGAATCTAAATTTTAAAATTATTTGGTCAAGGACAAAATGTGCACTTATCTAGAATATAAATTCGATCAATCGCGCTGATGATGAGATACAAAAGGCTTCAAGCATTCCATCCGTGAAAATGCGTCAAAATTGAGGTATTTTGAAACAAAAATGGCAAAAAAAAAAAAAAAAAAAAATCGCAATTTTGTAAAAAAGAATTCATACATTTCCCTGGTGAAAAGAATAATTCTGATTAAATAATTAATTTTGTCTAATCATCAGTACCATAAAAAAATGCAGATGGCTTTGATTTGATTTACGCAGCAGTCTGAAGCAATACATAATTTTTGAACCATAGTCAAATGACACCTGAGCCGGTACCCTCTTCACCATATTTTCCCACCACGCCAATGGGAGCTTCGACAGATTCCACTAACATAAGACTCCACGGCGTGACTTCGGTGGCATAGGCATTATGTGGAATTTTCGACACTACAACGTTGGCCACGAGTTCACGATTTGACTCTTCGGCTATTGCACTTACAGGAGTGTAGATGGTGTTTCAAGGGAAAGGTAATTATTCATTCGAGTGTTTTTAATTAATGCCTTTTTAAGTATAAATAATTTATAGTAATTTAAATGATCAAAAATGGATTTCTTGGAATATTTGGCATGTAAAGTCATTACAGGGTAACATTAACGCCCATACAGCTAATTGTAAAATAATCACTTTATTTCTGAGCTAAATAATTATTTTTATCTAGAATACAATATTATAATATAAAACTTTCAGTTGTTCGCCGAGAAGAAAAAAAAATATAGTCACGTTCAAAAGTCA
>BMAO01015631.1:0-17059 GCA_019973975.1 Trichonephila clavata
GTTATTATCGGTGTCCCTTAAAACTATAAGAAGGCTATGGAACTCTTAATTTTGAGCCTAAGTTAAGTGGCCAGAATAACTGAGGTAGTCCTCCACTCTCCAAACCTTATCTATAATACTGAAGTGCCTGGAGATAATTCTGTAACAAAACGTTCTTAGTTAATTCAATTATGTATTTATAATCTCATATAGTTATCAAAAACATAATTAACAAAATTCTAGTTATTCACACGCACACACATATATATAATCAGGGTTTATTTTGTTGCATTATTATGCGTAAATATTTTGCTGAAGGGAAAGATTTTATAAAGGTTACAAAGGCAAGCTTAACCCTACTTCATTGGCCTAAGCAGTGACAGCTTTAGAAAACATAATAGTTTTCCATTTTGGTCAATTGACTTTTCTATACGTTATTGTTAAAATGTATAATTGAATTATTTCACAGAATAACTAGGGATATCGCGAAATAACTAGAAAAGTCAGTTAAAGTATATAATAGATGAAAAAATTCATATTTATATACCTAGCTATTCGATGAAATAACTAATGATAGACCGGTGAAGTGATAAATTAATTGATTCATGAACAGCTAAAACCTCTCGAAAAATGCATTTTATCCCTATTACGGATGATTAGTTGATAAAAAAAAACAGATGATATAATTTGTTATTGCTCATATCGCTTATATTAGTTTAATAGAAAGGTAAAAAAAGAATATGTTTTGCATCTGTTATTAGCACCATTAACTGTTCTACTCCTGCTGGTGAGTAACCAATAGTCACGTGCTACTTTTTTCTGTGCTGTTTTGGCACTTTTTACTTCTGCTACCAAAGTTAATTTTTCTCGAGTAAGTGCAATACTATATTCCTTTGCTCCTTCCTTTCCACGCTTATTTGAATAAAGACTCAAATCTCTCTCGCATTAGATCTTTTTTATTTACAAGTTGGTCTACCATTCCTGCAGAAGTCATTGCTTGAAAACAGATTGCAAAAATATTGGTTAATAATCCAAAATGTAAAACTGTAACGCAAATACACGTTTAAATTCTACGTTAAAAGCAACGGAATGAAGAGTACAAAACACTCGTCATTACAAAGCAGATATAAGCAGTTCAAAACTGATTAAAAGCTACTAGAATCGGTTCAAGGAACTTTTGAGTGCTGTATATATATTTCATACTTAAATGATAAAATAATCATTATTCTAAAGTAAACCTAGTTAAGGCGATATGGTAAATATCATCAAATACCCTAAATATCATCAAACGATCGAAATTTTTTTATTGACTTATTTGATACATCGGATTTTTATAAACATGCCTGCAAAATTTAAAGATTTTTCTGCATTTTTTTTTTAAAGTTATGGAGCAATGTTTGGTGTGGACAGCAAATACCCCTCCACATTTCAGATTATCTGCTAGAAAAGAACCTGATAAAAAAGTGAATTAATTATTTTTCTACCCGCATAAGTGAGATAGACATTATATATGCAGTAACAAATCATTTCAAGAAGAATTGTGCAATTCTTGCAAAAATTCTAGTTTGAGTATTGTTTATTGGGAAGAGCAAATGGATTTGGTCAAGATTTAAAGTTGTGCGTGCTTTTTGTGTTATTATTATGAATGAAATTAAAACTTCAAAACGGATTCTCTCCAAAGCACAATTACCAAATGTCATTTTGGTAACTCAGATAATTAAAAATCTAATTCGTAAGAATAGAAAAACTCTAACATTTTTATGTATTTGTTTTTGGTGATATATATTTATCCTATGCGTGTGAAATTCACAACACTTTTATTATTAAAATATATTTAAGATACTTATTTAACAAATGTACGTATGCAGTTCTTAGATTTTGATATATTTTACCGATAAATAGTTATATTTGATTTTGCTTTCATTCGTGTACAATATTTAACATGCGAAGGCTTTTAAAATCATGGAAATAAAAAATAAAGGCACAAACATCTTTTGTACATGTTGTGCATTAGCTCTGAAGCATATGTATTTATTTTTTTTTATAATTATTAAGAATAAAGTTTTATGAAATATTGATCTTTCTTTCGTTTTTTCTATATATTCATTGTGGCAGTATACTGTTTAATTGTCTACATTTGTGCAATTTCTTATGGTAAGTAATTTTTAATAAGCAAATTAACATTTCATAAACGTTTCAGACTATTGATGAATATTATATCTTGCTATATTCATGGAATGAAAACTTCAAACTCATATTTCACCATGTTAAATTTTTGTACATATATTGTAATTCAAAACTCTAAGGCTTTTTTGATAATTGAAGTATGGGTTTGAAATTTTTTATACATGTTCTGAAATGTATGGTTTGTAAAACTGTGCATGGAATTAGCTGTACCATGTTTAGTACTTTTTCTAAAAAATTTTAATATCAAAATTATTGGGGGGTTTTGTGAGAATTTTTGGAAGTTTTACTATAAAAAATTTATAAAAAATTAAAGAGCAGCAGCAGAAAAAACCCATGCACTGTTTTATGTAGTATATTATAAGATTCTTGGAAAAAAATTTTGAAAGAAAAGAGACATATTTAAAAAAGCCTTAGGAATTTAAAAAATTGTTTAAAAAAGCTACAAAAATTTTAATTTTACAAACATTTTGCAACAAATTAAAAAAAATTTGTATGGAATTATTGTTAAATATTAACTTTTATAAAAATACAATTAAAGCCAAATATCAAATATTAAAATAAAAAAATTGTGAAGATGGTACCATATCCCCTTAAATCACATAGAATTCAATAATGTTATATTACTTTAACTGACTTGTCCAATTATTTCATGAAACACCTGGTTATTCTATGAAATAACGGATTTCACACTCAAATGGTAACATATAATATATATATTGGCTGGATGTTCTTGGTTTTCGGTTTCAGAGAGTTTTCCTTTCTCATTAATATAAGTGTTTAATATGACCATCTTTTCGTATATATATATAAGGTAAATCGGGGAAGTTTTTCCCACATTTAAGGATTTTCGATTAGTACATTGAAAATTAAAACGACAAGACCATGAAAAAATTACACTTTATTTTTCAATATTTAATTGGTTATATATATACACAAGTTAATTCTCTTCTTAGTATGAGAATTGGTAAGAAATTTAATGTTAAAGAAGTTTATTTAATTTTGGCATGCTCCCCCATATATGGAGGATGATACCACCATGGAGTAAGATGCAACAACACCACAGTAAATAAAAAAATAAAGCAAATGTTACAAAATTAAATATGATATAAAAAAATAACTAAAGGAAAACAAAAAATATATTCTTTCATAATTAGGCTTGCTAAAAAATACAGTACAAGTTCGAATGTAGCCTACACAGCATTTCACTCAGTGGCAAAGTATTATCATTGCAATCTTCGTGCAGCCATTTGTTGCATTCGATGCACTGAATTCCAGTCACACTTAGGACCTTTTTTAGCATAAAAATACCCTTTACACACAGCACAAAAATCGTCATTATTATCCTCATCAAACTGTCACCACTAGTATCTAAGGGAATTTCTTTGCTTATAAAAAGTACTATTAACAAACTGGCGTCTTCCCTCGAATGACCTTATAAAACTTTTTAATTATTCCTTAGTTTCAGTAAATTTGTATTAAAACTCACTCCGACTTGTTTTAGAAAGTTTCATAAGTTACTATATTTAACTGTCTATGAAATATTTTAATAATTCTGAAATATTTTCAAACGTACTCATCTAGTCAAAATTTTTAATTAAATACATTTATTATTATGTATTGTTTGGCAATGTGTTAATTCAAATGCGCGACGGGTTAAATGTTTGCTAATTGAAAGTCTAGACAATAATGCACTTTTATCTTAAGAAACATTCGATACTGTATACATGCACAATCCAAATAATCTTACCTTTTTAGAAGCGAAGAAGAATATTCCTACGACGATTCAATTACAGTAAGTCTAACAGTAATATATGGAAATTCAAATCAATCATTTATAATTCAAATCCATGGAAAAATTCTCAGCATTTCCAAATATATTTTCAATTCTGAATTAAATAAACAGTAAGATATTGGAAATTTTATCCAGTGCATGTATTTGAAAACAAGTTGTACTGAGATTTTTAACTAGACACACACATAAATCTTATTAAAAGACATTTCATTAGATTTACACAGCCAAAATGAGTTTGCTGTGGAAGATTTTTGATTTGTTTTTGAAGTAATTTGCATCAATTTGGCAAATATCTAAGCGAAAATTGATGTGTTTTTGAAATTGTAACAAAAGTTACTTTGTTTCGAATCGTATTGAATAGAGATTTTAAGATTAATTTAATTTATATCGCATTCCTTCCTCTGAGGCTCGACAGCCCAAGGTGGGCTTTGGCCTTCTCAAGAAGCCTTTTTCAGGTCAGCCTTCTTCCTGCTTATTAATTACGCGATATTTTTCTAGGCAATGAATCCATCTAAGATTTGACCTTTTTTTCTTCTTTTGCCGATTGGTTGGGCATTAAAACTTTTTTTAATTTGGTGCGATCTTCGTCCATTCTTACAACGTGATCTGCCCATTTAATTCGTTGCATTTTGATGAAGTTAATGATGTCAGATTCTTTATATGATTGATAAAACTCGAAATTTGATCTCCTTCGCAACGTTCCATTTCCCTGAATTCCTTCAAACTTAAAATCTTTCTTTCGTAGATACTAATCATGTTCTCATCTGTTCTAGACATGGACCAAGTTTCACATGCATAAGTTAATACTGATCTTAAAAGACTTTCATACAAGAGAGCCTTCGTTTTTCATTTGATTAAATTCTTTCTATTTGATATATTTTCGTATTCCATTAAAACATCTATTTTAGCCATAGTAATTCTCTTTTGGATTTCAGTAATACTATCATTTTTCTATTGTTAATTTCTGAACCTATATATATAAGTGAAACTGTTCAACAACTTCAGAACCTATACTTTACATCGCATTATTTCTATTTAAAATTTGGAAAAGATACATAGAGTTCAAATTTGAGAGTTAAACTGAAATAAACGAAAAGAAAGAAGTAATTGGATTCTAAATAAATTGTTTAACAAACTGAATTTATTTTAAACAAGGCTTGTCAAAACAAATAATCCATTTTCATAACATGATGAAAAAATAAAAGAAAACAACTCAACTTTTTAGAGCGAAATTTCCTTCTAATGCTTTATCTATATTTTTACTTTGTGTTGGTTCTCGAAAATAAGTTAATTGGTTTTGTTCCTAAACTTATTTTCTATAGACAAACTAAGAGTCCATAATTTGCATAAAAATGTTCCAATCCCAATAACATGCTTCTATTCAACCCGTGTTGGTAAAGGTCGATAGTTAATGATGTTTTGAAAACAGATTTCGTTGGGTTTAGAGGTAACAAAAAGACTCCACCCTTATTTCGTCTAACCCAAATCTAGATTCTTAATGTTTTAATATTCGTTATTCAATCGAGTTTTTTTATTGTTATGGTAAAACAGTTTCAAAATACTTTTGATTAATGTAATTTGTATATGTATATATTTTAATAAAATAATTCTTAATTTTGTTTGCTATTGAAATAAACACACTGATGAGCCATGAATAAATAGTTCGTCGTTGCAAGTTAGTGAAGATCTTCAATTGGTTTTTCTAGTTTTCAATTGAAGTCAAAGCAAAACAGAAGTGAAATTTAAAATAAACTTTTTTTAATAAATTGAACGAGTATTTTTTTTTATTTTTTTAAAAAAGAGTGCTTTCAGTTTCAATGATTTCACACTGAGTATTAATTACTTTACAATTATGAAATATTAATTATTTTTATTGCAAAGTATACATAGTTCTTTTTTAGTTTGTTTTATTTTCATAATTTAATTGATTGTTTTAATTGTTGTGGAAATAAAATTTCAGATAATTCTTGAGAAAAAAATGATTTAATAACATTTCAACAAAAACTTATTATCTCACTCCCAAAGATAATGCATTTGCAAATAGTAAGCAACTCTAAGACAATCTTTTATGTAAAATGTTAATCCGTAAAAATGAGGTAAATTCATGACGGTCATATAATAAATGCAATCACGTGTCCTCCATTGATTTAAAAGCTGCCACTAATTTTGAACATGTTGTTCTACTAGTAAAATTCTGGTACAATTTCAAATTCGATGATTGGGTAAAGGTATTAAAGTATCAAGATTCTTCAAAAAGTTTTTTCGAAATTTGAAATAAAAATTCTTATATTATTCTTATATACTTTTTAATCCAATGCATTTTGTTTACCTATTTGCGTTATTATTGTTGAAAGTTTAAGCTAAAAGCAAAAGTTGGCAACACGTGTTTGCATTAATAATGTGACTATGACATCTCACGAATTCATGAAAATTGGTTGGAAACACGTGATTGTAATTATCGCGTGACTATGAGGTCACATGAATTTATCCCATTTTTTCACCATTTTATAATTTTTTAATTCTACTTACATTTAACTTGAAATTTTTAATAAATGCTTCTCTCATTTTTGAATTTCGAAATAAAGTCTAAATTCTCGTGACATCATAGTCATATGATAATGATAATCACGTGTTTCTAGACAATCAGTTCATAAATTCATGTGATGTCATAGTCACACGATAAATACAATCACGCATTTTCTGCTAATCAGTTCATGCGCTTCTCTGATGCCAGCCTTTGTTTTTTGCTGAAACTTTCTTCAAAAAAGTAAATATTTGTCAGCAATAACAACGTATACAAATAAACAAAATATACTCGGTTTAAAAATACACGTGTAGTGCAAGAGTTTGGGGGGGGGATGAAAACCTTATTGAAGAGTTTTAACGCTCGAACAACTTCACCCAATTTTCTTATTTGAAATTGTATCTAAATTTTAGAAGTAGAAGGGTAATGTCATTTTTTTTAATTCAATGGAGAACACGTGATTGTATTCATCACGTGACAATCAGGAATTTAGCCCAGGGGCCGGCAACATATTGCAAACGTGCCAGATGTGCCCCTCTGCACTACTCTACAAATGTGTCAATCTTTGAATGGATGAAAGTTGATAAATTTGTAATGAACCTTATTTGAGGAACATCTTGAGAATTATGGACATTAACGGAATCACGAAAAAAATCTGAAAGATAAGCTTACAGCTATTTCGTAAATTATTATTGAATATTATTGTTGGAGAGATTTAATTGTTTGAAGAGAGAAAATTGCATGTAATTTGCTTTCTTCTTTTGGTTCTATATATCTATGGAAATAATTCTGTCCTCATATGAAAAATATTTCGAATTCGCCAAAAATTTCTTATCAACTGAATGCTCAGAATCGTGTCAAATTGAAAGCAACAAATTATACCCCTCATTTTGCGATATGAAAATAAAGCGGTGTAAGCACTAGGTCCACATTAAAATTTTTATTTAACTCTAATGAAGAGAAATTATTTACATTTTATGTTGTCTATTTTTTATTGTAATAAATATGTTTAAAAATGCATAAAATACGTGTTATTTTTGTTGAAGAAATAGTGTTGTATTTAAGCTGTTTATTTTTTTTTTATTGAAAAACATCCTTAAATGCAAAATTACTATATAATAAACTGTATATATTATATATTACAGACCTCTGCATACATTATCGCGGGAATCGAATTATTTTAAAAATGTCCTACTGTATGGCACGCTGAATCATATTGGTAGATTGGTTTTGCACGCCACAGATAAAAGGCTACCGACCTCTGATTTAGCCCATAGTTTTGTTTTTATGAGATTATAAAAATGCTACTATTTGTATCTTTAGTTATATAATTTAATTAAATTAACCGTATCATAAAAATAAAGGCTACCATTGCACCTATTTCGAGGCTTGGATAAATGAACTTACTGAACAATTTGTTACATCATATCTTACTCTTAGACAACTGGAGTGATCTAAAGCATTATAATTTACGAATATGATGGTAGAAATCAATTATTCCTACTTGAAAGTGTCATTCGATAACTGATTAGAGAATTTCAGTAGAGGATGAAAATATTGCAAGCCGAAAGCATACGTAAATCCAGTCAATCAAGAAAATAAATTTCCGATTTTACTATTTAAGTAAGGAAAAGAGGTTTTTTTCTCCGTCATAATCAGGACAAAAGAGATGGTTAGAATTCAATATTTTTCAAGTATATTTATACACTTATAAAGTATAAGAAATATGTTACAGTTAGTGAAAGTTAGTGTTAGAATTATCATACAAAAGAGCGTCGTTTATCTGAACGTTTATTTTCCGGAGCGTCAAATATCCGAACCAGTTTTTTTTTTGTCAACTGTATGTATTGTTTATGAATATGTTTTCCAACAATGACGGGAAAACCCAAGGTGAGGGATATTTGGGGAATTTCAGTTGTGTGATTTGGTAAACATCTGCATGGTATATTAGGTCAGTTTGCTTCCAAGTGAGGGGTTGTATACGTGCTCGTTTGTTGATTTGTGAACTGCTATGGCTTCGAATTCAAAACAGAAACGCAACGTCTTGAACATAGAGACAAAACTTGAAATATTGAACCGTTTCGCGAAGGGAGAAAGTGGAGCGATGCAGAAGACTGTGGATTTCAAATGCTAAATGGTGGCGTGATTGTGACTTCCGTGCAAGAAGAATCCGACCCTGTTGACGATGAAACGGATGAAGACGAGGTTAACAACTCCGAACGTAGCAAGGGTCCATCAAACGTGGAAGCGTTTACTGCGTTAAAGACAGCTATGGAGTGGAACGTACAACAGAGTGCTGTTCTACTCAACTACTGCTGCTCAAGAGAATCAGAGATCTTGCATTGAAAAAACGAAGGTGTACAACGGTACAGCGGCAAATAATTGATTATTTTCCACAATCAAGGTAAAATTGCGACATTTTGCACCTATTTTGCTTTTTCTTCAAGCACGTTTCCCACATGTGATGATTTTCAATATTCGTATAGTGTCCGGTCGCATTCGGTTTTCGGTTATCCGAACAATCGCGTATCCGAACAGTATACGGTCCTAATTGGTTCGGATAAACGACGCTCTACGTATTTAGAAAGTGAATGAGTGTTTGTTAACGTCACTCGATAACAACGCGATGGCTGTTGGCGATGTGTCTCATTATTTTGAACCTCAATCAAGTGACGGGTGTATGAGATTGCAGCTTCCCTCTCCAAACTACTACTCCACGCCCAGGGACCAGGAGTCATAGACCAACCGAGCCGCGGCCAGACTAGGACTAGACCGGCGCAGCCGGCTAGACGACCGCAGCCACATCATTTTAGGAACAGATAGCTTGGTTTACTTAATTTGGAAGACTATTTTTATTTTATTTTATGAATTTATTCACTCAGACAGATGGATATTTTTAAGTTTATTGCATTTTATTCTTACATTTTGGTTTCGAAATTCTCAACATAAGAGATTCAATCAATGAATACAATTACATCGGATCTATCGTGGCTAATACTCAACTCTCTATTTCTTTCTTTTATTTATGAAATCAAACAAAGAGTAATTATTAAGATTTGGTGGTTAAATTGATTTAAATATACCGTGATAAATACAGATTTTCAGTCACCATGATGAAAACTGATTTTAATACGAGAACAATTCGGAAACTAACCACCGTTTGGGCATACGTTGGAAGTACGGTTCGGAGCGCTCTCAATCGAATGCACGAGCAATCTCTGATTCAATAAGCTTCCAGTCGGTGAATGAAAGTGTCGTTGGACCATGAGTTTGCTAGTTATAAAGTGACAAAATGTGTGTCGCGATAGAAAATCCTACGAAATGTGAGGTGAGTGGAGTGATAAAATTTCTTTGGACCAAAAAAACTGTCTCAGCAGCGGATATCCATCATGAATTGCGTCGTATACGGGCCAAACATTTTGAGTGAAGGTGTAGTGGGTCAATAGATACGCTTTTTCAAGGACGGAAGAACAAACATCCATGAGGAATCACGAAGTGGAACGCTGTCTGTAGTGAGTGCTGATCTCATCCGATTACCATCTAATCACTGCAATGAAGAGGTGGTTTGGGAGACAGCATTTCGCTGACGAAGAGGAACTTAAAAACGCTGTGACACATTGGTTTAAATCGCAGGTGGCCGCTTTTTATACAGAAGGAATTGGTAAATTGGTAAAACGGTACGACAAGTGCTTGAATAACGGGGAGACTATGTTGAAAAATAGAGGACAGTCGTACCTTTGATATGTAAATAAATTTTTCCCCTCTGTCCTAGTTTGTTTTTTACAGTGATTCGGGGGTTACTTTCCGAATTGCCCTCGTATATGATTAACATTGATTTAAAATCGCGAAAATTAATTGAATTTAAATTTAACATGATAAACAGTAGATTATTGATAAATATTGATTTACTATAATGAATAGATATTTAAGTTTAACATGATAATTAGTAGATTAAATATACTATGATAGATATTGATCTAAAATTACAATGATGAATAAAGATTTAAATTTAACATATACACAGTAGATAAAATATACCATAATAGATGTTGATTTAAAATCATCATGTTATAAATATTAAAGAACTCTCTCTTTCCTCCTTGGATTCTCTTAAGTGTATTTCTCCATCCAACAACATAATCGTCGAGATCCAAAAGCAACTTAAAAGCTTAAAGATAAAAACATCTTAATAGATTTTGCATTTGTTCGCGGACACACGGGCATTCTTGGAAATGAGCCAGCCGATTGGCTTGCAAAGGCTGCAACCAAGCACAGAATTGACATTTCCTTTGATATTTCTAAATCATTTTACAAGAAGATTATGAAAGAAAGAATGGGTGAAGGCTTGGAACCAAGAAATATCTCATTTCAAATAGGCAGCTTAACAAAGAAATGTTTTCCAAACATTAATAAGAGACTGTCCTGCCATCATTTTTATACTATAATTACAAAATAACCCAATTTCTAACTGGTTATGGCAACTTTAAAAGCTACTTGAACAAATTTCATTTAGTTCCGTCATCTTCCTGTGATTATGATATTTTTGGCGAGGAAAATGTAGAATATGTGCTCCTTCTGTGTTCCAAGTTTGAAAGAGAACAAAATATCCTTTCAATATAAATTGGCCTCCAAATCTTCAGCAACTTCTTTCCACCAGAAGTGCTTTTAAAAAGTTCTGTGAATTTTGTTGAAAATATTTGTAACTCTTTATAACCTCAAAGGGTTTTTTCTCTTCATTTCTTTGCAATGTGTGATTTATTTTTTCTTTTGTGAGCCCGTGTGATACTTTGTGGTGCACGGAGATTTTATAATTGTTTTCAATAAAAAAATATTAAAGAAAAAGTTTTATTATACTAAACTTTGAATTAATATTACCATATATAACTTAAATCAGTGACCCAGCAGCCCATGAGGGACCTGGTCAACTGTGCCCGCCCAACTCAGTATACGTGACCTTGGCTCCTGAGGTGCATGAGCAGACGTTCCAGTCAGGTGGTCAGTTTGACACGAAAACCCTAATGTTAAGTTCCCAAACAAGCTTGGTACTCCTTTATCGACCCATTGAAGAAATGAAAGGCTGGGGTCAACCTTGCATAGCCCGGAGTTTGAACCTCGGACCTGTGGTGTTGAAGCGCGATGCATTAACCCAAGGGTGAGCAGACTTTTCCGGGTACGGGCTACTTCTAATTTTTTCTAGGTGTTGCGGTCCACCCAGTGGCTTGGGTGTAGTGAGCTAAAAGAAAGTATACAATACGGTCGGACCTCCACTTTACGAACTTCTATTTTACGAATTTCTCTATTTCGCGAACTTTTTTCTGGAACCAAATACATTTTACAATTTTCTTCGTAAAATAGCCTCTAAGTAGTGAATTGCATTTTCTATTCAACGAAATTTTTTCTTATGATTCTTTTTTCCCCCTCCGTATTTTCTCGAATCTAAGTCGCACTTTTCCCCCAATGTTAATGCTACCGAAAATCGGGCGTGGCTTAGAATCGAAGAAAAATTTGTTGGATGGGTTATTTAGAGCACAATTACAGCTTCATGCATGTATTTAAAAGTTTTAATATAAAATAACTAATTATTTCCTTCTTATTAGTTTTCGTTTTAAATTAATTTTAATTTCGTTAAAATTGAATATCGATAAAAAACATTTTAGACTATTTTTCCATTTGCGCAAAATCTTGTTGAGACTTTGGGACGGAGCTTAAAATCAATGGAGACTTAGATTCGAATAAATACGGTATTTCTAGACCTTTGAATAATGGAAGGATTATTATGTTTTAGTAAAGGCGGTCACTCCAAAATGCCTTGGTGGTCCACCGGTCGATCGCGATCGACTTAATGCCCACCCCGGCACTAACCACTCAGCCACTGGGCTTCATTACCAAATATAATAAGCATTAATTTCAACTTATCAGGAAATATATTTTTGTTTTAAAATTTTTTTTATCAAAGCGTGAAAAGCATAAACAGTTTAAATTTGTAAAAATGCATCCCTGTATCATGGCGGTGCCGAATGTATCATGTAACAAAACCCAATTACTCTCAAACATTGATGTCTGCATAACTTACTTTATTCATACATCTATTTCTACTACATTTATTTGTTCAGTGCCAAAAAGTTAAATTTCATAAATTATTATATAGAACTTAATGATCAAAATACATGTGAATGAAAAACTAGCTACAAGAATCTCGATTATCCGGAAGATTACCATTTAATACTTAAAAGTTTACAAAATAATTTTAAGAAACTCTTCATTTTTTCATAAATTTATCAAATTGAGACTAATTTAAGAGCTTACGTCTGAAGTACTCTGGTAACTATGGCAACTCATGACACAGATTACTGGTTATCCCTACGAAAAGGGATTATTAGCGCACTTTCCAATTCAGTGGGAAAAAATCAAACAGTTAAAAGAGAAATAATTAGTTATTGCATTTGGGACTTTGGCAACGATATTTTTTTTAACCGATTTATTTTCATTCAATCGATTGCTGTACGTAACGTTATCGCGTCTGATTTTTTATATTTGTTTTGTTCTAGTAATTGTTCTATATGCTACATTTTTTTTTATTGTTAACAAAATGACGGGAAAAAATTTTGCAATGTCTCTTTGGAACTGAGCAACATTCACCTTTGAACAAGGAAAAATATTACAAAAGTAGCATTCGATGTTATTTACGACATTGCTGCCACTTGGAAAAATCAATAAGACCATCAACTTTAAAAATTCGCTGTGTAAAATATTACCGGAGAGTATTAAAGAATTTTTAGACTCAAAAGACCAGAAATTCCTTAATACTTGTGAACATAGGAAATATTTGTGAAACAGAGGTTTATAAAAAGAAATTCATTTAACGTATTATATGCCTAAAATTAATTTGATTTTTAATACCATTTTTTGGGGGTTGGAATGATGTTTCCTCCACCCACTGGGAGCTATTTAAAGGTAAGATATTTTCTTTTACATTTCTTTTTATATCGCATTACATGATATTTATGAAACAGATTTTAAGTACTAAAATCCACAAAACGAATTATGAATTATATATATTTTACATTCAAAAACTTAAGAATTCATACTTTTTACTTTACATGAAATTTGAGAAAAACGGGGATCAACACATAGTGAAACATTGCAAGCCGTACAATCCTATCTTGCTTTTTTAGAGCACAAACGGCAACGTCTATATCATAGGTTCTCAACGTGGGCGATAACGCCCCCTTGGGGGCGTTTGAGGCTTTCAGGGGGGCAGTAAAAGACCCAGAGAAAATTAGGGGGCGTTGAGATGGCACGGAGGGGCTTGGGCAGATTAACCAAATATAGTCTAAGAAAGACCGAAAAAAACACGCTGATTATGTATTAACAAAGTAGACTTTAATACTGTTTACCATATGTTGATTGCATGTATTCAAATCGTTTCTATATCACATGTACGGAAATTTACATATTTCGACAGTTCGGGAAGTGGAAGAAAAATTAAGGATTACTTTACATTCAGACCTACATTAAAGTGAATTACTTAGTAAACTTTAATTTCTGTAGTGTGCGTGTTCTCTTTGTCTGTGACAGTAGGAAAAATGTTTCGTCCACCGCCATTCCTTACATATATTATACAGAAACATTATTAAATATTTGAACCAGGAATTATCATGTGATTCTTTAAAGACTGAAACTGCCAATATATATTTATTTTAAAACCAACAGTTCATTAGGAATTATTTCGTATCCTCAAAACCCCTGCCTGTCTTTATAACAGATAAATTAAAGCTTTTAATACTCTCTTTTAAATGGAGAAGAAATTCAGTAGCGTTTCAATTCCAACAATATCCTATCTATGATTAAAATATATAATATTACGCATTTAAATATATTTGTGGCAATATCTATTTCAGATTCGAAAGTAAAAAAATTGGGGCTTTAGAAAAAAATTAAATTAAAAAATATATTTCTATTAGTAATAATGTTTTTTAAAACTTATAACTCTTGTGTTTATCATGTATTATGTACACACTTATTTCTCTAGAGTGCGAAGGGGCGGTATCGAAATATTCACTAGAAGGGGGGGGCGATATCAAAATATTTACTAGAAAAGGGGGCGCCAGTTCAAAAAAGGTTGAGAACCTATGGTCTATATGTTGTTTTTTTTGGTAAAGTTTGTGTATAGTCACAACCTTAAGTCAATCTTACTTCATCTGGAATAGTGTTTTTACTGCATAGGTTTTTCCTGCAACTTACAGATTGTCCTTTACGTTTTCGACTTGAAAATCTAGAAAGTTGTGCTAGCAGCAGAAATCACAGGTGGAGGAATAGCTTCCTTCCCATCAACATTAAAAAAAATTAAAGTTGTTGAGAAATATACTTCCCGCGTCTTTATAAAAACTTTACATCAAAATAATTCAAAAAAAATGTGGGGTATACATTTACTAAGAGCTCATGACAGCTTCTATGTTAGGATACGTATCGGAAATCGTATACCATAATTCTCTAAATCCAATCGAGATCTATTTGTTTTAACAGCGACTAAATTTTAGAAGTGCGTGTCTCAAAAATCGGTAGCAAACTGAATCATAACATTGTTTTTATCGAAAACTGGTATATTCCTTTCAAATAGATAACTAATTTTTTTCCTATTTGGAGATTTAAATTGATTACTCAGTGTTTTTCCCGGCGTAAAACATTATAATTAACTGTTATTCAATTCCTACTCACACAATCTCTCTATTTATCTTGTTCAAATTTTTAATCGTTAATAAAATGCCTTTTAAAGCACTCAATTGAGCTGAAATTTTATATACACGATTATTTTGGATGATAATACAGTAATTTAATTATAATTAATAAAAATTAATTAATTAAAACTAATTATTCAAAGAATTTTATGTACAGTCACGTTGGAATCATTTTTGGCGACTTAGCGACCATTTGGCGACTTGTGAGACAAAACTTTTCAAGTTTTGATACATTTTAAAGCGCTCATTTGAGCTGAAAGTTTCTTTACACTATTGTTTTTGATAACAGTACGATAATTTAATTATAATTAATTAAAATTAATTGACTGAAATTAATTTAAATAATTACAGATACAGCCACGTTGTTTTCGTTTTTAGCGATTTGGGTCAAAACTTTAAAGATTTTTTTTTTCTCACGTTTCAAAGCATTCAGTTGAAACGAAATTTTATATGCACGATTGTTTTGGATGACAATACGATACTTTATTGATAATTAATAAAAATTAATTGCCACTTAATGTTAATTCTGTCATATGTATATACATATTTATATTAATTGTAACTATTTAATAAAAAGTAATTAAAATAAATTTTTTTTGGTTGATCTTAGTAGGGAATTGACTTAAATTTTTTTTATATTACTTGTTTTTCATTTAAAAGAATACTGGAATCAAAAATACCTAACGGAAGCTCATCACGTGTACAATCTGGGTTATCTGAAAATTTTTCAAATTTTTTTCCGAAAAGAAGTGACGGAAGAGGATTCTGAGACAGAATGGTATCCAACTATTGGGTTGATGCATAATTATCCGGCGTTTTTTCTCGGCACGTTTTTCATCAGTGAAAAACAGCGTTTTGTTTATTATTTTTGTGTAAAAAATAATCTTCTCTATTGTCTTAGAAAAATGTGTTTCGAAAACCACTGTCATACTCGCCATATTACGCTCTACCACTTCGAGAAAGGATGGAAAGCAGCACAGTCATTTCGCGATCTCAACGAACTTTTTGGCAAAGGAACAATCAGCGAATGGTTTGGGAAATAGGGAAGTGGTGAATAGGGAGTGGTTTGCCCGTTTCAATCAGGTGATAACCAGCTTGGAGAATAAACCAGGGAGAGGTCGGCTATCGGATTTCGACGATCAGGCTCGGAATCGACGATCGAATGACTTGGTGGCCGATGTCAAAGCGTGGATTGCCTCTAAGAATCGTGTCTTCTTCGCTCGTGGAATCGACCGTCTGCCAAGCAAATGGGAAGCAGTAATTGAAGTAGACGGTGGTAGATCCCGAATAATCGTTTGCACATGTTTTTTGTCAAATATTGTTATTGATTTTGTTAAATAAAATTTGTTGAAAAAACGCCGGATAATTAAGCATCAACCCAATAATATTTGGTACTAGTTTTTACAGACTTTTTATTCAGCTCAAGAAAGGCATAAAAAAAATAGTTACCAAAGTGGAGTCGCTTTCCATATTGAATTTTGACATAAAAATATATTATGATATGTTATCTTATATAATCTTCAATTGCTGCACTTGAAATTACATTACAAATATCTTCAAGTGGGTTCATTTCAGGTCTTTTACTCAAGCGGTTTCCTGCTAATATTCCTCTAACCTTAGAATAAATACCAAGTAGTATCTGCGCAAAATATGTTACCCTTATAAATATCTACGCAGTACCGTTCAGCGAAAGGCAATTGAAAATGAAGCATATGATTTTACAGTCTTATTTAAAGCAATAATGAATTAAGTGCTCAAAAAATTTAAATGCTGTACCTACTCTTTATATTTCATAAACTCGTATATAATGTTTTTAAATGGATTTTTAGAAGTTTTGGA